>OU611761.1:2064839-2074839 GCA_914767535.2 Dunaliella primolecta | reverse complement strand
CAAGCATGAGAATTTGTTAACCAGTGGAGGCGACTCATGGTTCTTTTGAGCCAACATGTCTGATATCACTTAATCAACCCCATCTGGACTCCCTCTCGGAGAGTTTTCTCTGCCTAAATTGTTTTTTTGATACCCTCACAAGCAGGCAAAGCTACACAACTCTACCTTTTTAAAGTTGTCAGGCTGAAAAAGTGACGCAGCCCAGAACAATAGCACACTCTCGTCACAGCAGACTCTTGTCATTACTCTTCAGGGCTGTGAAAATACGCCGTCTTTCAAGATTCAGACCGTCTAAACGGTTCGGTGACGGTTCGGTTCGGTAGAAATCGTCAAAAGACGCTTTCCAGAACAGACGGTGGCAAATCGACCAGTTCGGTTGCACCGTCAGGCTCATCTAAGCCACTCGTTGCTTGCATGTGCAAGCTGCGGCTCAAAGGCCACTCGGTGCTTGCAACGATGACACGAAAACACAAAAATATAATTACTCTTAAGCATTATGCAAGTCCAAACAAGTGCCAAACGTGCAAGGACTGCCCTTGGGGGCACGAGCATGCCCACCCCTAGAGGTCTGATGGGGCCTCCCCCTACAGGCCTCAACACAGGGCTGCCTGGAATGGGAGGAAAGGGAAAGGGCAAGAAGAATGCCTGGGTTTGGCAGCAGTATGTGCATAAGCCGGTAGGAAGCAAGGCCAGCAACAGCAGCAGCAGCAGTGCAGGACAGGAGCAGAGCGGGACAGCAGCTGCAGGGGACAGTGATGAGGAAGAGGAGGGAGACTGGAGGGAGCTGACCTGGACATGGCGACAGATGAGCAGAAGGAGGAGTTTGCAGCATGGTTGGATACGGTTCGCTCTGCAGCAGAGGATCCTCCGGAGGAGAAGTTGCGGCAGGGCAGTGAGGCAATGGAGGTGGAGGGCAGTGGCTGAGCAGTGAAGGGGTGTTTGGGGAAGGGGTCTGGAGGGGCCCAGTTCTGGTTTGAGGCAGCAGAATTGAGCCAATAGGGCTGCACTCTTGGCACTTTGGAATTCAGTCTTGGATTTGGCACACTCCAAGCAGCTCCAAGTGACAATTTTGTTTCTGCAGCAGATTGCTGGACCGAACCGTACACCGAACCGTTTTGCACCGTTTAGACCGTTCAAATATCACGTAACATTTTGGATCAGTAGGGTATTTGAATTTCGGGACGAATTTTGGAAAATGTTTTGATTTTAATTATTCGTGATGGATCTGAAACGTCTCAAAATGGTCGTGATGAGGTCGTGACGACGCAGTCCTCCCCCCCCCCCCCCCCCCCCCCCGGACGCTCAGTACCCTCACCAGACGTTTATGTCCCCAGGAGCAGTAGCAGCAAGAGCAAGAGCAGGAGCAGGACAGCAAGCTATCTCCATTGTCATTGCTCCCCAGGACATCCATCCTGGTTAGCCCTCCTCTTAGCTCTCCCAAACCCAAACCCATAGCATCCACCAAACCCATAACATCCACCACTGACCACCATGCATGCATTCATGCATGCGCACACGCACAAGCACATAGGCATGCACCTGCACTCACCGGCACACACCTGAACATGCATGTTCAGGTGTGTGGGCATATGGGCATACTGGCAGGCGCGCGTGCGCGCGCACACACACGCACACACATACACACACATCCTGCTGCTCTTGTTGCTGTTCCAGCTCCAGCTTTTGCTGCTGCTGCCAAAGCTCATCCTCCTGCTGCTGCATTTGCTTCAGATGCCGCAGCTGATTTTGCTGCTGCTCCAGGTGCTCCTGGCGCTGCTGTAGCTGTAACTGCTGCTTGATGCTTGAGGGGAGGGGGCTTGGAGGGGCTGGGTTGGGCGAGTGCCCAAGATGCTTGCAACTGCTTGCTTGCATGGGGCTCTGCAGGCATTTCATACAGGCTCCACTTCCTCCCAAACCCTCTTAGAATCCATCTTACAGCTTTAAGCAAGAAGCATGGCAAGTTTAAAGGCCTCTGGTGCCCGCGTTGAAGAAGTAGAGTTTTCGTGACGTCCCGCAGAGAAAATTTTTTGATACTTATTTTTCGTGATGGATTTCGGCCAAAATTGCTGCTGATACGAATTATAGGCAGTTTTCGTGATGGGCCTTCGTGATTTGGATCACGTAACATTTTGGATCAGTAGGGTACATTCGCGCGAGCCTGCCTGCTGGACTGCTCAAGTTTTAGATGCTTTCCAAGGCCTACGGCGCTGTGATTCCTTTGCGCAAGCTGTGCGTCAGGGCACTCCTGTCCCTATTCAAGAGTTTACTGATGACCTTAGACACAGGTTGCAGGCAGTGTGGAGAGATGTTGAGGGAGTGAACCCGAGGGACACATATAGCAAGCTGGCAATTTACCACTGGCAGTCTATTTTTGTAGTGCCTTTTGATCACAATGTGCGTGGCCCTGCCCGTTTACCAAGGCACATGCATTTGGATTTGTCTCCACATGTTATGAGGAATGTTAGCCGTTTCAGACTTAGGGCACACACACTGAAGGTGGAGACAGCGGCTTGGGATACTCGGAACGCTCTTTTGTGCGATCGCTGTTCTTGTGATGAGATTCAAGATGAGGCTCATGCCCTTTTGGTGTTCAGAGACTCAAATGTTTGTGCTTTGAGGAGAAAGCATGCTTACCTGTCCAGCTGTTTCTCTGGTGATTCTCCAATGGAGCAACCATTTTTACAACAAGCCAGTGTCCAGGATGTTTTTGATTTCCTCTTGCAACACAACAACAAGCTTTTTTTTTGTTTGTTTCTGAGCTTATGGACATTATGGTGACTGGCGAGGACCAGTCACAGGCCGATCAGCCGGACAGTCTGGCTGAAGGTCCCCCCGTGTAAATCTAAATCTTGCTTTGGCTGGTAGCTAATATAAGCCAGAGTCAGACTTTCTGGATGAAAGGGAAGTCCCAATTCAATTGCTATTTTGCAAACCTGATGCAACCCGATGCAGCCCAACCCTTTTGTGCCAAGCGCCATGCAGAGGCTAGCAAGTGCCTCTTGTCGCAGGTCTACTGTTCCCAAACTTCATCCCCTTGAAGGACACAAAAGATAGATACTTGATAAGGATCAAAAGGTTCAGCCGAAGCAGGCCTTGCTTCAAGCTTCAAATCCCATTGTAACCTTTTGTAACTTTGTGAGCCGAAGGAGCCCTTCCTTCAAGCTTTAAAGCCTTACACGGAAATTTAAAGATGAAACTTGAAAAAGGCTCCGCTTGAAACGCCCTCAATTCCAGCATGCGATGAAATTTGCTCTAACTCCCAGCCTGAATATGACCCCCTCCGACCCCCATACCCCTTAATCCTGGTCCACCCTGGAGGCCTCGGACACGCGGCGGCCCAAAAATGCCAGTCTTTGGAAGATTTGGAACAAAGTCTGGAGATGGCTGCACGCTCCTCCAATCCCTGCTCCATCCTCTGAGGTGGGCCTGAAAGAAAGAGCTGTTCCCTGGGTCACCAATGACCTGCCAGGTAAGCAAGGAAGTCAAGGTGTTAGAGACTTGCAGCAAGGCTGGATCCAGAACAGAAAGGTCCTGTGTGCAGATAGGCTCCACTGTGTGAGAAAAAGAAAAAGAAGGGAAAAAAAAAGAAAAGAGAGTCTACGCCAGCCAAAAGGTTGCGTGCATTTAGGAAGTGTTCCCTACCTAGCAAGCTAGCGAGGGTCTCACCAAAGGGCCCTCAAACCTAAACTAGACACAGCTAGCCTAGGAGAAAGCCACTGTGCGAGCAGGTGCCTGCACAATTAGAACCAGCCCCATTTTTGCTTGTGACTCCTTCAAAGCATGACCTCTCTGGATCTGATGCTTTTTTGTAACAATTATTTGTAAATTTCTAATGCACAAGTTGTGTGGATTTTTTGTTGTAATTTGCGTGGCAGACCTCCAACCAGGCTTCTGCACATTTGATTTTATCATCAATGGATCCACAAGGGAGCAGCACGCTTTCCTAATACTGCTCTCCTGGCAAGTTTGGCGTGTGCCTGGGATTTCAAATTGAAAGAGTCCATGCTGTCTCAATTCAAGCCCAGGGAGGGATAGAAAGGGAGAATGATGTAAGCAGCCTTGCAATTCATGGACTGCAATATGGAAAAGCAAGTGCAGCTACTTAAATGCCAAAAACAGGACGTTGGATCACACTGGCACCAAGTTAGAAATGAAATAGTGAAGCTATTGCTGATAAATAAGGATTTCAGTGAGAGCAGGACAGTAAAACTGTCTCATCGGAGCGCGTCAAAAGCTTTTTTGCCAAGTTACCGGTGCTGAGTGCATGCCATGTGCGCTGGCTGAGAATGAGTCTGGGTATTCTTGCTCACCTGCATGTACTCCTCCATGTCTTCAAATAAATCCCTGTACTTTTGCAGCAGGAGCTTGGTGTACACCTGGGAGAGGGACATAACAAAGAAACAGCTCCTCAATATGCAGCTGCTTATGCACACAGACCGTCTGGGACTTTTGCTCCTTGACTGGGAATGAGCAAGCACTTCAAAATGAAGTGTAGCGCAGAAAGCATGCCTGATCTACACGACTCAATCATTCATATTTTGGTGCTCTCATGCACAGAATGAAATCCAGAGTTACTGTTTAAGAGAAAGGTCCTACCTGTTCCATATTTCTCAAGATACGCTTTCTGTTTCTTTACAGCTACAACTGGGTGCAGGAGTTTACGTTAGAGCTGCTTCTCCAATTAACGATGCAACCTGCTCACTTCTTCAAAACACACTTTTGTTCCTCTGTACAGCTATAGCTTGCTTCTAGTTGCATAATAGCTAAGGTGGAAAGCGCACTCTTCATGCTCAAAGCCATGAGCCAACATTCTTCCTTCTTCCACCATAAAACATCACGTTGCAGACAAAGCAAGGCTGTGCCTGCCCCACACTTGCTGCAAGCAGGGCATCGAAGAAGACAGGATACTCTGAAATCCCTAGCAACACCTTCTCATCAGTATGTGGAGCACGCAGCAGCGACGCTTTGTACCCACCATCATAACCTCCTTGACCAAGTATTTCCGCGCAAATGCCGTGCTTGCATCTGCTAGCCCCCTTGCATAGTCATCGTTTGCCCTCAACTTCCTCACAACATCCAAGGTGTCCGTGTCCGTGTTCCAAAGCTCCTCTTGGTGCACACCTGTGCAAAGCAGCAAGCACTTGAAGCATTGGCCTTGAAGACGTCCAAGACAGCTTTAGCTTGTTGCATGCACACCCAGGGTCCTGCAAGGGTTGCTTTGCTGTAGGTATCTGCGATGGGGTTCCGGAGATTTATTTGATTCCCCTACTTGTCTAAAATCAAAGCTTTAAAAGTTTGATCAAAAAGAGCATGGCATGGTAGATGTTGCTGTAGCGGAAAGGCTGGTGATGCAAAAGCTAATGCATGGCAAAGAAGGAGCTGCTTTTTAAAATTGCTTTTAAAAGAGTGTGGCACGGTAGAAATTGCCAGGGTTGGGTCATACGCGGAAACGCATTTGCACACGTATTTAAAGGAATCACGTTTTAAACGCGTATACTAAAAATGGCTGTTTACTGTACGTCAAAAAATACGTCTGCAGGCGGTGCTTCGCAGGCCCGCCCTAAGGATATCATTTCAAATGTCAATGCTTCCTTTCAACGTTTACAACACGCTGTGCCCCAGCTTCTACTCTGCATCGTCCTCATCACCTGTGAACCACTCATCCCCCTCGCTGCTGGACCCCTCCTGCCCCATCTCCTCCTCCTCCTCCTCCTCCTCCTCCTCCTCCATCCAAGGCTGAACCTTCCCCAGCTGCTGCAGGTCCTGGGTGTGCTTGAGCAGGCGCAGGTTGCTGTACAGCCACACCAAGTCTGTGGCATTGTTGGTGCTCAGCATTGCTCTCCCCTTCTGCATCATCCTCAGGCTCTGGCACTGTGACATAGTCCCACTCAAGACCCTTTTCTTTGGGCACGTTTAATGTACATGGCCATTGGGGGCCAGGGGGGTTGGTTGGGGGTTGGTTGGGACCCCCCTCAGGAGGCCCCAACCACCCAAGACCCCCCGCCCCAGAATGGCCCTCTAAATTTACGTATTTCAGGTTCGCACGCATATTTAACACGTATTAACGCGTATGGCTCCTACCAAGACCGTGTATGACCCAACCCTGGAAATTGCTTTAGTGGAAAGGCCGGGAAAGGCCGGTGATGCAAATGCCAATGTATGGCAAAGGAGGAGCAGCTCTGCAGGATTTTCCTTTTTTCTTTCTTTAGCAATCTGCATTTCCTGACAGTCAAAGCAAATTGAAGCCACCGACAAGTCTGACCTTCGAGGAGAAAGGCTGCCTTGGCAAAACAGAAGCTGAGCCAGAGAGCAAAGCTGCTCTGCCTGAGTGCAGGAGTGCACTGCCTATGTGCACTACCTATGTGCAGCAGGAGTGCACTGGCTATGTGCACTGCCTACGTGCAGGAGTGCTCTGCCTACGTGCAGGAGTGCACTGCGTACGTGCTCTACCTATGTGCAGAAGTGCTCTGCCTATGTTAACTGCCTCTGTGCACTGCCTCTGTGCAGGAGTGCACAGTTTACCTGTTTTCAAGGACTGGTAGAACCATTCTACGTATGCTGTGCGCCTCTGCTTGAGCACAACTGAGCCGAGGTGATAAAGCACCATGGTCCTGCTGCTTGCGCCTGTGCAGAGTAATACGACGACATAGCAAAATCAGTCAGTAAACCTCTCTTTGCAATGGAAGGTGATGCATGCGCACACGCAGCACAATGGTCCTGTTGCTTGCACTTGTGCAAAGTGATACAAAAATACAGCATGAGTTGTTATCATTCAATTCCACTGCATTGAAAGGAAGTTCATGCGCATACAGAACACAATGGTCCGTGTTGCTTGCGCCCGTGCAGATAAGAAGTGTAAGCGTCAGCAGCTATGCTCTTACTGCGTTGGAAGCTGAAGCACGTGCCCATGTATGCTTGCAACACTTCTCTTCATTGTGTTCCATGTCTTGTATTGGAGAAACCCATGCAAAGATCTTGACAAGTTTATTTTATGAAAGGCAGCAAGAACCATCTGAAAAAGCTGTGACTGATTGCTCTTACTTTCCCCATTCAAAAAGGGCGCACTTGACAGATTTAAGCTTGAATGTGCAATTATCAAGCGCCGTTCCCCCAAAATGTATTCTGAAGATCAATCAAGTTACATTGACTTTGACTACAATCCATTCTTTTAAAGCCATGCTTTAGAGCACTATAGCATACCAGGCTTTTTTACATAGTACTCAATTAGCTTTTGAGTGGTATAATCATGAAGAAAAGCAACATTACCAAACAGCATCTCTGCTGTTTCAATGCACCTACCTATGCCATCAAGGGCCGCGAGGTACTTGAACTGCAAAAGAAAGATCAAAAGAGTGTGTTTCCTCTGAGGAAGCAGTGAAGGCAATCCTTGTGCATGAGGAGTAAGGCATGTAGGCGGGAAGACAGCGGTTTCAGAGATGAAAACGCCGTTCAGGCAAAGATGTGTGCTGCAAAAGGAGGCATTGAGAAACTGGCAATCCGCACTTTAGAGATGGGTTGCGAGCATGCTGCACAGTACAGCATGGTGTCATGCAAGCAATATCGGGCGCTGTAGTGTGCTGCAAGTACCAACATTGTCTCATCACTTGGATTGATGCGTTGAAGTTGTGAGCAGGATCAAGGTGGGGATCATAGTTTCATTTGGTTTTTGTCTGAAGAATACGGACACAAGCACACCCATTTGACAGTTGTGGACTCTCACGTGGGTGTGCTTTTCCATGGCAAAATACACCCATCCGTCAGTGATGAGCTCTTGCTAAGCCCATGGCCTGACATGTATATGGCTATTAGCATTCTCCTGGCAGGTACTAATCTTGCAGTCTTTTTGGCCGAAGCACAAGTCAAACGTCATGGGCCCTCACTGGACCCTTTATGGCAGTAACACTCTTTATCTGAGCCCCTCCAGTGGAAGCACGAGTCAAATACCATGTGCTTCTATGGCAATGCTCCCAGAGCAAGATAATCAGTTTGCCAACAGCCTGTAAGGCACCGGCTACATGCACACATCGCAGCCAGTCACCAGTATTCCAGGGAATACAAGGGTCCAGGGGGTACATGTCCGCTCTTACCTTGGACCAATCTGCCATGGGGTAGAAGGGTTTGTAACCTTTGGGTCGGAACACCCTGCGCCCCAGGCGCGCCCCCTCTGAAGAGATATCCAGCTCCTCCCAGTGATCAAGAGTCATATTGCTCAGCCTGATCCTGGGGCAGCCGTACCTCTTCCTGTGTGTGTGTGTGTGTGTGTGTGTGTGTGTGTGTGTGTGTGTGTGTGTGTGTGTGTGTGTGTGTGTGTGTGTGTGTGTGTGTGTGTGTGTGTGTGAGCGTGAGCTTGCATGTGTGGTTTGGCTGGGAAGTAGATCACGTTCATGCTGGATGCGGGGCTGTGCACAAGACTGCGGTGCTGCTGGCCTGGAGCAAGTTGGCGCAGGACACGAGGAAAACTGCTCTGAAAAGCTGGACTGAAAACTCAAAGGCTCTGGATAGGATGGATTCCTGAGAACCACACAATGCATGGACTCTAAGCACTCCTCTGGCACACGGACCCTGCTCCCCTTCCCTAGACCCTGCACGTCATAGACCCCAAGTGCTGCTCAGAGAAAGCATATCACCCCCACGCCCATTTGAAAATGGGTAACACGCTCCATCTCCTCCCCGGCACCCACTCGTTCTCTTCCTCCTCATAACAGACACACACACGTCCTGAACACACATTTAGCTGGACCAGGCCTAGTTGTGCAACAAGCACACGTCACCTAAACACACACACGTATACACATACACACACAAGCACACACACACACGCGCTCACACACACACACGTACACACACACATACACACACACAAGTACACACACATGTAGCTACACCAGGCCTTGCTGCGGAAGAAGCATGTACAGCTGCACTACGCCTTGTCGAGGAACAAGGGCACATCACTTGAACACGCACATGTAGCTGCACCAGGCCTTGCCGCGGAAGAAGAGCTTGGGGATCTTGTCCGGCCAGGGCACTGGGTTGCGGGTGATGATACGTTTGCTGGACCACAAGGGATCCCCTCGGCTGTGGAGCTTGACGATGGTGGGGTGGTGGGGGTGCAAAGATGGGGCCATGGAGTGGCCCGTGAACCTACAGCAGCAACACCACAAAAGTAAGAGAGGAGCAGTGGCAACACAAGAGTTAGAGAGGGGCAGGGTCCCAGCACCAGCTAGCAGGCAACTTCGCATGAACATGCAGGCTTAAGAACAACAGGCTGCGGAAAGCACACGAAACTGTACCAGAAGGGCAACAGGCTGTAGAGAGTTTGGTGGGATGTCAGCAGCAGTATGGAAAGCAAGAAAAGTAGGGCCGCAGCGCAAGCATGCTGGAGTGAGCCCTTGTTCCCCAGATCGGACTGGTTTGATTCCAGGCACCTTTTTCGCTTCAGCTAAGCTGCCCACGTAGGCAGGTACAGCTGTGCAACCCTCTGCTTTCCTTTCTTGAGGTAGGCCCGCTGACGCAAAAAGCTTGCATGCTGCAAGCAGTCTGAATACCTGGGCATTCAAACAGATTCGAAGCATTCTGGTGGCTGCTCAGTTGCTCGGAGCATTCTATTGCAATGGCTTTTGGCTACCTCCATCCTGACGCGCAAAAACGCGGTACAGTCTACACCAACATGATGTCTCCTTGCCTTTGATTGATGTAAGGAGAGTTCTCTGCCTACATAGTTTTCTTTTTCTTGTCTTTCATGACGAGCAACTCAAGGCTCTTGGACCAGCTGTCACAGTGACCTCAAAAGAGATGACTCACTAGCTGTGATAATGGATCACATGAGTTGTAGTTCACATCTCAGGGGATAAGTGTAAGTACAAAATCCAGGTGACTAACCAGACATGGCAATAGCTACATACCTGAAGAGCAGGGTCAGACGCTTTCCTAGCCCAGTACATAATGCAGACCCTTAAGGACTTCCCCCAGTCTATATTCTCAGACCTGAAGAGTGGGGTCA
>OU611761.1:2042339-2059839 GCA_914767535.2 Dunaliella primolecta | reverse complement strand
ACAAACATATGCACTCAATTCCAGCACCTTTTAGTTTTGCATTCCCAAGTAGCACACCACATCTTAGAGACTTCACGAAACAGGCTGATGTCCAAGGATTAGCCAAGTTTGTGTCAGCGTGCTTGAAATGCTGTGACTGAGTATAGTGTTTTTTGTCCTTGTCCTCCAGATCGGACTGATTTAGTTACAGGCACCTTTCTTGCTGCAGCTAAGCTGCCCACTTAGGCAGGTACAGCTATGTAACCCTTTCCTTTCCTTCGTTTTTGACCAGTCATAGCACAAGACCAAGAATTCGTCTGCTGTAGGGCACCATCCAGCTTGCTTGCCATCCAAGTGAGTTTGAGTGAAGATGCAACTTGGACTTCAATGTGGATGCAATTGAGCCCACAGCACATGTTGTACTAACAAGGTGAGCTTGTTCTGGAAAGCACACAACAAATTTACATGTCTGTCCTCTACTCTAGATAGCAATCCCAGAAATGTAGGCAACTATGCTTAGTAGGCGATGCCCAGGTGTCAAGAGCTTGTCCATGAGCTTGAATCCTGGTCTGCACTTCCAGTCAACTCGTCATCTATATTGAAAGGCATTCAAGGTTGGGTACAGTCATGGTCCCTGAAGAAATTCAATACCACGCCTTTTGCTTGGTATGCTTCATGGGCTTTGCTTGCACTGCTAGGCCAGGGTGTTGCCGCCGCTGGTGCTGATGCTGGTAATGCCTGCCCCCTCCCCCTCCCCCCCTGCTTCCGCCCCTCCTACCCCCTCCCCACCCGCTCTCACCCATCCTCCCCCCCTTCCTGTGCTTCATTCTTTTTGAGTCGTTCTGTTGCTTGCTGCGTGCTGCCTTCTTCGCCGCCTTGGCCTGTAAGGCAAAGGTAACACACAGCGTTTCAGTGTTTCTGATAAGGACCTTTCTTTGTCTGCCGGTTTTGGGCAGCAGCGCAACAATGCCCCAGAGGTTGTTAGCCAAGGCTTCCGCAGTGATGTGGAGGTAACAAGGCTTACGCAGTGCCAGTGATGCGGAGGGAAAAGGGCCCTGCCTGAGCCGCTTGCAGGCACAGTGATATGGAGGAAACAAGGCTAACGCAGTGCCAGGGATGCAGAGGGAAGAGGGTCCTGCCTGAACCGCTTGCAGGCAAAGAGGTGCAGTGTGCAGGAAAAAAAATTTAGGCCATTGAAAGTGGCAATCATCCAAATAGTGCTACAGTAAGCAAAGCAAGACCATAATGTGACAGCGGCTGTGACCATATTAAGCGGGCATTCCAAACTGTATCCCGTCCTCACCTGTAGTCTGGCTGCTGGCTCCTCTCCCTCCTCCACCTCGTCCTCCTCCCCGTCACTGCTGCTCCCCTCCCCTCCCTGCAATGACAATGTGCTGTCATCCCTGCCAGCACTCGAGCTGCGGACGCCGCCACCGCCGCCACCACCGGTACGCATCTCTTTGCGTGAAGGCCCTGCCTCACTCTTCTCGTCTACGCGCTCACGCTTGTGCCCCCGAGGCTGCTGCGGCTTTTGCTGCTGCTGCTGCTGCTGCTGCTGCTGCTGCTTGTCATCCTCTTGGGCTTTACCGCCAGGCATGGAAGAGTACAAGGCACGCAGGTTGGTGGGGCGCTTGCGAGACACCAGGATTGCGCCCAGCCTGCAGTGTAGGGCATACATACAGTACACATGGCATGGATACTCTTCGCACTCTTTGAGTATACATTGGCAATGAAAGCATGGCACATGCTTGCATGCTCTTTGGACTCTCAGCCAAACGCATTGCACACATGGCATGGATACTCTTTGTGCTCTTTGTATATACATTGACAATGGAAGCATGGCATATGCTTGGATGCTCTTTGTACTCAAACGCATTGCACACATGGCATGGATACTCTTTGTGCTCTTCCTATACATTGACAATGAAAGCATGGCATATGCTAGGGTGCTCTTTGTACTCAAACGCATTGCACACATGGCATGGATACTCTTTGTGCTCTTCCTATACATTGACAATGAAAGCATGGCATATGCTAGGGTGCTCTTTATACTCAGCCAAACGCATTGCATACATGGCATGGATACTCTTTGTGCTCTTCCTGTACATTAATAATGTAAGCATGGCAGGCTTGGATGCTCTTTGTACTCAGCCAAGCGCATTGCACACATGGCATGGATACTCTTTGTGCTCTTCCTATACATTGACAATGAAAGCATGGCATATGCTTGGATGCTCTTGTACTCAGCCAAATGCATCGCACACATGGCAGGGATACTCTTTGCACACATTACATATGCAATGACGATGAAAGCATTGCATATGCTTGGATGCTCTTTGCAATCAGCCACACACATTGCACACATGGCACGGAAACTCTTTGTGCTCTTCCTATACATTAATAATGTATGCATGGCAGGCTTGGATGCTCTTTGTACTCTCAGCCAAACGCATTGCACAAACGGCACAGCAAGCTCAGCATGCTTGGACACGTTGCACACTAACAATGCATGAAAGTGTGGGTGGGTGCCACGGGTGGAGAAAAGGGTGACAACTGGAACCCATGCATCGATTTCTTCATGCTCCTCTTGCTTCTGAAAAGTCTGTGTGCTTGAATGGCACAGCTCAAAGGCCCCCAAAACTTATGGGGGCTTATATATATATATATATATAAATATATAAATATATATAAGTTTTGACATATATATGTTTTGAAAAGCAGCATTCCAGCATGGAGCAGGGTGGAATGCTTGCCTCAGGGTATGCAGCAACAGCATCGTGGGTGGCAGCATGGGATGCTTGCGTCAGAGCATGCTCCATGCAACTCTACAACAGCAATAGTAGAGCTGGTTGAATTGCATGCCTCAGGCCATGCAGCAACAGCAACAGCACAGGAGTGTGGACAGCATGCTTGTGTCAGACTGTGTCAGGCTATTGCTGCATGCCTCAGGCCATGCAGCAATAGCAACATTAGAGCAGGCTGGACTGCATGCCTCGGGCCATGCAGCAACAGCAACAGCTCAGAAGTGTGAATGGCGTGGATTGCTCGCGTCACAGCATGCAGCCACGGCAACAGCACAGGAGTGTGGAGCGCATGCCACAGGGCTCGCAGCAACAGGACTTGATGATGATGATTCAGGGGATGGACCGTGCCCACTTTTCCATTTCTGTGCAGCACCAAAATAATGTTGGCGGTACATCCATACAAACCCTGGGACTTTTCAGCTTCTGTTGACTCCTTACATGGGAAAATGCGCAGATTTTGTCAACCCCCAGTATCAAGCATGAGGGAATGCCTACCATCCCAACTATGCAGCCTTGTCATGGTTTCCCACTTCGCCATGGTTCGCCATTTCACCATTCCACTACGCCTCACCATTTTTACTATGCAGTCCAATTATGGCACACCATCTCACCATGCCTCATCCTTTCTAGCTAAGCAGCCCAATCATGGCACGCCATGCGCAAAAGCATCATTAATCATCATAAAGGCAGGACGGCCAACTTGCCCTTATTCTTACAAGGCAAGGCCCGGCAAAGCTGAAATGTTCAGTGAAAGGCCTACTGTGAAAACGCGCAGGCGCACAGAATCAACAAAACTATTTGAATACAATTTCGAGTTGAATTACTTACCCTCATGTATGCCCAAATCTATACAGAAAATTGAAAAAAGCATTAAAGTTAATTGATGAGGTGGAGGGTTAATCTGGACAATGCTAAAAATGGGAATAAGGTGAAATGAGTGCGGTAATACAGCTCTGAAAGGAGAAGTGAAATGAGTGCGGTAATACAGCTCTGTAGTGAGAAGGTGAAACAAGTGTGGTAATACAGCTCTGTAATGAGAAGGTGAAATGAGTGCGGTAAAAAAGCTGTGTAAGGAGAAGGTGAGATAAGTGCGGTGATACAGCTCTGGGGCTTTTGAAGAAAGATGATGCCTCATTTGAACACACCAAGCAGCAAAATGTTACGGAAACAGGACCCATGAGGTGTTGCTGCACCAGAGCTCTTAGTGCAAATGCACTGTGCAATACACCCCTCAGCCCATGCAACCCCCCTGACATCTGCAAGAACGATCCGCAGCGAGCTGATTACAAGGGAGGTGTGAAGGGCAGCACATTTGCGTTGTTAGGTGTAAGACAAAGGAGGGTTACCATTGTCTAGGAGTTCTGGAGGCTGTATTTAGAAAACAAGGATGTCCCGACGTTTCTGAGATATAGACCAGATCAAGATCGGGTACAACTTTCGGGGAACTTGGAGTTCTGCCAACTTTAATGATACAGAACGGTTTCTTCACATAGAAGGTAATGACCTACATATTCAGAACGCGCAGGAAGCTTCCCGGGAAGTGCCTGGGAAGAAGGAGCAGTCCATTTTCTAAGTGCAAGCTAGGTGCCAGTTTGGCCGAGATCTACTTTTGCATTAAAAATCACATTTAGAATGTCAGGGGTATCCAAGAAAATTGTCAGGTCCCAGAGCAAACTTTGGGTCATTTTTGGCACACCCCGTTGCAACCTGAATCCCAATTGACCCAATGTTGCTTAAAAATATAATCTTACAGGTTGTGGGGTTAAAATGGTCGCGGTAGGGGTGGATGATTCACCAGATTTTTCCTGGGACGGAAGGACCCTGTCCCCTCTCCAGGTGGTGCACAGAATACTCAGCAGAGGCCTCTCTTCTCCTGACCGCCACACGCACATGGGGGCACCTTCCCCCGGAATTTTTGAGGAGGATTGTCTTAGGGACACACAGAGAACAAATTTGCATCAGATCACGCCCTGACAGCCCCAGCATGCCCAGAAAAAGTTTGGGAGAGGCTTTAACAATGGCGAACCCCCTCTGGGTGTAAGAGTAAGCTCATCATGGGTCACGCTTGCAGCATTTGCGGTAGAACAGCTGGAGGCCCATTTCAGACCTATAAGCCCATTGTTTCAGTTGCAAAGATCCTAGATCCTAGAGCGAAGTAGCCTAAAACCTGTCCTATAAAATGGAGGCTGATGCCCCACTAACCCCAATACAACCCCCATGGCAATCCCATGATACCCTACTGACGGGCCCTTGTCCTTTCCCGTCCTTCCCCATCACCAATTGTGCAAGGGGAAGAGGTGTGAGGAATGTTAAAGGGGCATTTGCTGGCCCTGTCCCCGCCCCCTGCCTACAGGCAAGCATGCCTTTAAACAGTTTGTCGAATCTCAAACTTGGTCGAACCTTCAGCCAACTTATTTTGTCAACCCGGCGAATGACCCAACCTTGCGTGGAATGCATTTCTTTGACGTTAAGACCCACATGGGCCATCTTTTTGAACAAATTATGAACAGGCCTCAAGAGGCTTGAAGACAGAAAACTTAGCACCGACATCCATACCTGAAGCTGATGTCTGATGAATCATCGCATACCTGAGGACTCGTGCTAAGAGGGACTCGTGGGGAGAGGAGGGCGCCGTGAGCTGCTGGTAGGCAAACTCAAAGGCGGACTTCACTCGCATGATGTTGTAGGAGGACCTGCATGAGGGCAGTGCAACATTAAAAAGACACATGATGAAGATCACTTGAGACAGATGTATGCCTTCAATTCTGGAAGTGCTGCCAAATGCTCATGGTATCATCAGATGGTGCAGGGCGACGAAAGCAACTTAAGTACAGGATAGAAGCTAGAGGCCATTTGCATGGGAACCCTTACTCACGTTGCATATTTACAATCATATTGCACCCTTATAGTCAAACCGTTTAAGAGCCTGTAAAAAGTGCTAGTAGGCTAATCATGTTGTGAGAGACCAGCAGGAGCGCCGCAAACTCTTCATAGTTCCTGACAAACTAACATGCTCAAGCAACGTTCAAATGAGTAGCGCCAACAAGATGGGAGCATCAGCTGCTAACTGATTGCGTCCTGACTTACAAGCTTCTTAAAATCCAGCACCCCGGCCATTCTTCCAAGGTTTTTCCCACTCAAGCGTAAAAGAGCATTGGAGTTGCAAATGCCAGGAAGCTGTCAACTAACCTGCAGATGTCATTGGTAGCATCCTTGGGATCCTCCACTGAAAGAACATAGGGCCGCTCAGGGTTGGTCCAATCGGCACCATCAGGTCGCGAGTCCTATGCAACACAACAGCAAGCAAGGCAAGGACATGTTATGCTTTTCTTTTTGCTTTTCAGGGAGCAAAGCGGGTGTGAAAAGCTGAAAGAAAAAACAGTTATTTCAATTGCTCTCTTGCGCAGCACGTGAGAGGCATGCACTCATAACTGAGCTCTGAGCAAGTGCTGACAAAAGAGAGGCTGCTGACCTTGTTTCACACCCATCACCATGGGTGCCGGCTGAGCAAATGTCAACCCAGGCTGTAAATTGTTCAGAAGAAGTGGTTGCTTGCTCAAGTAATATACACAAGGGAGCATTGGCCAAACAATTGGAGGAAGGAAACCGGCTCATTGGACAGAAAATCTGTGTTCATAAGAGAGTGGCTTATAAAATAGGATGGCACGAGTTGGCAAATTCTAGGTTAGAGAACCTAAAGCCGGCCAGGAGAGGCCCCAGGGCCCCCCCTGCCTACAAACCATCGCCTAACCCTGTATAAGGAGCTGGATCATTGGACAGGTGATTGATGTCTATGAGAGTAGCAGACCCAAGGCTAGAAATTCAAAAGCCAGCCAGGAAAGGCCCCAGGCCTTTTCGTCTTCAAGGCATCGTTTCAACCCAGAAGTGGCCTTTGACCCCAGAAGTGGCCATCCATAGACAACCCGCAAGGCAACAGCACCCTTCCTTGACGACCATTAAGGCAGCAGCATCCTTTCATGGATGACCATCAAGGTGACAGCACTAAGCAGCAGCGATAGCACGGACGACAGCAAAGGGAATTTGCAGAAAGGCACAAATGCGATTGCTGTTGCGTCCAGGGACACCGTCCTGACAGTGGATGAAGACACAAGTGTGCAGTGTTGGACAAAGAGGGTCCGTCAAAGAGTGCCAAAGAATGCCTGAGAGGCTTTTTTAAACTTAGTTTGCCTGCCTATGTTGCCTGTGCATTGGTCAGGTCAGCCAAGTGGGTCTGAGTTCATGCCCCACTGCAACCAGATGATTCTGAGTATGCAGGACCTTTGTCTGAACCTTCTTGACCAACCCTGCATACTCAGTTTGTGCCGGGGGTGCCCAGAGTCTGGGGTCAGAAATCAGGCTAAATCCCTCCCAACATGGGGTCTCCAGGGAGTCATCCCCAGGCTCGCCTGACCAGCAGCGATGGCTGGGCACTTCACCAGGAGCATATTCTGGGGGGTCCGGGGCTGGGGCGAGGGTCCAGAAAATTGCTCCCCGGACCTCAGTTTTGGTCCGGGGAAATGGTGAAATAACATCACATAGCAACCACTGCACCATTTGGGGTCGCTACAAGTTTGCTGGGACAAATATGATGTAACAATAAAATCAAGCCGCTCGAAATTTGCACTTAGCTTCAAATTTGAACGATTTCAGCTGTCACCCTGACGGAAACCCCCATTAGTCACTGCTCGCCAGGAGCCACTCCCTGCACACCTGGGCCCCTTAATTTGGTAGGCATACCTAGAAAACAAGCTGGACAAGTCCTCACTTTGTGGCCAAACATAATACTTGCCTAGTTTTCATGCTCACACCACTTTTGCCCAGCAGGTGCGCTCATAAGATGCCATGCCAGAAGCTGCTTCGGCACCAAATTTAGACCCCCATTTTCTCACCCCAATGAATCAAGTTTTACCTATAAACCTACCTGGGAGACAAAAATGGGGCAAATTCGGGTCAGAGCAGGCATTGTAGCACCCTTCTCTCTGGAAACGGCCAAATCTGGCCTAAAATGCCACAAAACATGGCCGTGACTCACTCCTAGGGCCCCGTTCCCCCTTTTTGTATGCAGAAGTATTAAACAAATCACCCTCAATTACTCTGCATACTCAGTTTGCACAAATTCCTTGGGGCATTTTCTCCTCATTCTTACACATAGCTTGACTGACCAGATTATTGGCTTCTCCTTTATGATATACTTGCCCCTTCTACAAATATCTTAATCCTAGAAAGCTCCAGCGCTGTTCAACACGACAAGCAGCCATGGAAATATGCAACCCTGAAACGGGGTTTCTCCAAATGCACTCCTTCTTTCCCAATTAAAACTGGCACTTTCTAAAATCAGGATGACTGATGTTTCTAATCTTGTGCTCATGATTGATTATTGGTGTGCTCTCCACGTGTGAGGTACATACACATAGGGATCGGCGTTTGCCTAAAGCGCTATATATAGCATAGCGCTATATAGCGCTTTAAGTTTTTTCAGACATAGCGAGTGCTAAAATTGAGAACGGCCGAAATCGCCATCGACCCGTCCGCAGCACTTCAATTTTCGTCGCATACCAGGAGAATGACCTTCATTTAAGGCTAACGTGCACAAAGGAGAGCCGTTGGGGGAGATGCAGGGCCTGGCAAAGCCCTGGACTTGGAGTCCACAACCACACATGTGTGTGTACACACACACACACGCACACGCACACGCATGCACGCACGCATACTCATGTGTATGTCGCACACGCATACACCCACACACAGGCAGGCACACACGCGCAGGCATGCAGGCAGGCATCTACACACACAAAATACACAAACACACACACATATGAGCGCGTTTGCACGCGCATGCATGCACACACTAGCATGTGCTGTAGCATGCACATTCACAAGAGCGTGCTTATGCGTGGCAGACAAGTATGCATGCGCAAATGTTCGCATGTGCATGCAAGTGCATAAACACATGCAGGCACGCACACACACACACACATGCACACACGCAAAGGCAGGCAGGCAGGTAGGCAGGCAGCCACACAGAGGCAGGCAGGCACACACACACAGAGGCAGGCAGGCAGGCAGGCAGGCACACACACACACACACAGAGGCAGGCAGGCAGGCACACACAGGCGCGCACACGTGCATTGATACATGCAGGCGCGCACACATACAGGCGTGCACACACACAGGCACGCACACACACACACACACACACACACACACACACACACACACACACACACACACACACACACACACACACACACACACACACACACACAGGCAACACACATAAGCTATCATGGGCTGTCTTGTATAAGAGAAGGGCCAATGGGAATAGTCTTTGCATGAGGGAGTGGGCAATTAAGGGTACACCTACAGTGCAGTAGGTCATTTGACCTGAGCAGATATAGCGCTATATTATGGCCTGATGACGGCCAGAGCCCAACAGCTTTGCTTTTTGACTTTCGCTTTTTGCAAGGGAGCATTGTGCACGGTGCCCCACCAGCCTGCCGAGTCTGATGCCGAAATTCGATTCGCGAAGGGGATTTCTGGCAACATATAGCATTTTTATATAGCGTCATATAGCGCTACCGGTTTGGCTCATATAGCGCTATACACCGATCCCTACACATGCCACATATTCTCTAAGCGCTTTTCCGAAACTTGATCTCAGATTGGTCTCCTTGAACCCTAAGTTACATGGCTATGCATCAGCTTTATGTGTGAATTTGCAGGGCACACGGGTCAAGTCACGTACTCGCTTGAAGCTTATCTTAACGTTGTACCTAGATTGAGCTCCTTGTGCCTTAAGTTATGCGGCTTAACAGTAAACCCATGTACACCTCAAAGTCAAGGGTGCAACTTAAAGCTGTGATTTCTGGATTTGGTCTTTTAAGCTTTTAAAGTCCATTCAAATGCTGCCATGTGGGCTTTGCACCAAGAACGCCTGTCAAAGCCGTACACATTTTTCATCAATACAAACGCATACCATGAAATCTCCATGTACTGGCTTTTCTGCGTGAAGGAGGCCTTTCAGGACCGTTTGCTTTTCATACATACCAACAAAATATCCACTTCCATGTACTTTCATGGCTTGCATGGCTTTGCATGAACTAGGCCTGTCAAAAGCTGGGATGCAAAGAGAATTTTAGGGTGGCTGGCGGATGAACGTATGAAACTTGAATTTGGGGTTGGGCAGTGGGTTATTTCGGCACATGCATTCCATCAGCAGGGTGAGTATGACACACACACGCGCACACACACACATACACACACACACCTTGCGGTAGAAGTGGCCACCCCCTGAGCTCGCCATGCCCACATCCCTCATGTTCAACACCCGCCCAAACAAGCGGAAGAAGTCCACGATGAGCACACCTAAGCACGGCTCCAACAGGGCTGTCTGCTGCGGCTGCTGCTTGCCACCTGTGCATACAGATGCAAGCAGGGTGCACACTTATCAGGATGTGAGCAGCGTAAGCAAGGTGCACTCGTCTTTTAGTGCAAGCAGGGTGAGCAGGGTGCACTTTCGTCAGGGTGCAAGCAGAATCCAAATGGGCAGGATCCAAACAGGGTGCACTTCTGCAAACCCTATGATGAAGGCCAAGGAGGTGTACAAGGCACAACAATGGACAGAGGAGACAGAAGGGGATGTTGCTTGTGGGTGTCATCGATGCTGCAGGGAAGCAGCGTACACACCTCTGATGCATTGTCCACTCAATCGTTATGGCTTACAACCTCAAAGTTGTTCTGGCTGGCATGGCTTTGTACGGGACAGCAGATCATGCCCAAATGTCAAACTTATGACCACAAAGCACAGAACTCTGCAGGCCACAATCACACATCGGAGCGATGAGGCTCAATTGCTGCTAGATGGTGACACCCTCAATCATCCCTCTCATGCTCTCCAAACAAGCAGCGCATCCTCCTCAATACCTTTCTTGGTGTTGGCAGGCTGGCGGGGCACCCTTGAGTTGTGCAGCTGCAGGAAGGCACCGATCATGGTGATCAAGGCATAGGAGCCAATGCCACCCGTATACACCTGCAAACCAAGGCATTAAACTGAGGCATCAATTACGATTTTCGAGGCACCAATCATGGCAATGAAGGCATGGGAGCTGATGCCACCTGTGTGCGGCTGCATACCGGGGCATTAAAACAAGGCATTGCCAACCTTGCCAACCTTGCAAGGCAAAAGGCATCTTGATCAAAAGGCCTCGGACACGACGCCAGCTGAGTTTGAGTTGAGACACAGCCAGCCGGAGAGTCACCGAGTGGGTTGGCTCTGAGCAAAATGGCAATGCGTACGCATGCAGCATGGGCATGTCAGTGCAAAACATGATGCATTAGCCTCTGGCTATGTGAACTTGCTGCAATATAATCATCTTCCAGACAAGCCTGTCACAATCCTCATACACAGGCCCCCATACACAAGCAATTTGCAGGAGGACCAGCATGTGCCCAGAACCGCGGCACAACCCCTACCTGCACACATGAGTGTATGATCAACGAAGCTGGGAGCAAATATAGCGCTGTGAGCAACGCGCTGTGATGTGCCCAACTAGGTGCACAATTCATCAAAGTTTATGAAGATGGACCTTCAGCCAGAGCAGCCCAAAGGGCATTTGCACCCCTTAGGCTCAGCTTACAACCAAGTGCACACGTGTCAGAAGCATGCTGCAGAGCAACACTGGTGATTCCTCTTTTGGGGGTTCGGCGCCATCATACCTCGCTCAGCTCCTTCTGCTGCGAAAAACAGCATGAACACCAGCACCAACCACACTTTGTACCAGCACCACATCCAACCATACCGCGTACCAGCATCAACCATTCCTCGCTCAGCTCCTTCTGCTGCAAAAAACAGCATGAACACCAGCACCAACCACACTTTGTACCAGCACCACATCCAACCATATCTCGTATCAGCATCAACCATATCTTGTTCAGCTCTTGTTGCAAAAAACAACATGAACACCAGCACCAACCACACTTCGTACCAGCACCACATCCAGCCATATCACGTATCAGCATTGACCGTATCTTGTTCAGCTCCTGCTGCAAAAAAAGTATGAACACCAGCACCAACCACACTTAGTACCAGCACCGCATCCAACCATATCAGCATCAAACATATCTCATTCAGCTCTCTGTGCTGCAGGAACAGCTTGAGGACCAGCACCAAAGATACCTAAATCCAGCACCACGTCCGACCGATCAAACCAAACATACCTCAATCCAGCAACACGTCCAACCAGACCACCAGCACTAACCATACCTCGTTCAGCTCCCTCTGCTGCAGAAACAGCTTGAGCACCAGCACCAAAGGGCGCATCATGGGCCAGTCGCCCGTGAACTCCCGAACCAGCTCAGCAGCCTGTACCGTGAGAAGTGCGCATGTCACTCGTTCAAGTAAGTGTTGCTTGAATGTGCTGTCAATGCCACTCTTTTTTAAATGTGCCGTGGCTGGTAAGCGGTAGTGTCACTTTCAAGGATGTGCTGTTGATGCCACTCTTTCTAAGAATGTGCGGTGGCTGATAAGCTTTCGTGCTACTCCTTCAAAAATGTGCTGTTGATGCCACTTTTTCATGAACCTGCTTTTTGAATGTGCTCTTAATGCCAATCTTTCTAAGATTGTGCAGTGGCTGGTGAGCGTGAATGAGCCACAGGGGCAAAAACGTCACATTACACTTTTGCTTTGAGTCATGATGCCAGAAGTAAACAAGGAGAGACCAGCGGACACTCGCAATGACACTCACAATGCTCACAACAAGCTGGCTCGGGAATTTGGGTGCCTAACCCAGCCTTTGATACCTTCTGGATACAACCTCACCTTTGCGTTGAAACGATGTGCACGGTCTCAGGCAACTGCTCACGTGATGCTCCTTGAAGCTGACAACCAATGAAATGCCTCATAGTAGCATGGCTCATGCATAGCAGCAGCAAGTCAACTTTGAGGAAAATTGCACATGTCTACGCCGGAGTGACATCCATGATATCACACACACAAATACATGCACACATAGCAACACACCTGGGGGCCATTTGCCACATCGAAGGACACATCGAATGCCAAGCCCCCATGCTTCACCGTCTCAAACTTGATTATGGGCACCCGCGCCTTGCTGATGACCTGCAAAAATGAGTTGGCATGGGACACAGGAGCACACTGTCTGTGAGGGTGCGCATACAAATGTCTTGCCACGACGATGCATGCCCTGAGCTCAATGGCGTTTCAGTAGTAGAAGCTGACTTGGTTTGGGGTGCCCAGCAAACACCAGCAGCTTATTGGATCTGGATCGCGCTGCTGCCACCCATTGAGCAGAAATGTACAATGAGACACGTGCACAGGAAAAAACATCACAGTTCATAGGGAGCAGGGAGCTCAGCTACAAAGTTCAAGAGCATGTACCGTGCCCACTTAATAGCCAAAGGCAGAGACGCAGAGGAGGAGGCTTAAAAATTGCGAACACGCTCAACTTCTTCTCATTCCCTTGGAAAGCTTGCTCCTGCAGCACTTGCACCAAAATCTGGGACTACCTAGCAAGCACCTTGCCAAGGTGGAACTCCTTTCTCAGCTTCTTTGGACTTCTGCGCACGCATGCATCCACATGCAGACACACATGTATCACCATGTGGGCGTAGGGATCTTTTGTCAGCTTCTTTGGAATTCAGTGCATGCATGCATCCACATGCAGACACACATGTATCACCATGTGGGCGTAAGGATCTTTTGTCAGCTTCTTTGGAATTCAGTGCTTGCATGCATGTGTCACCAAGACAGGGCGCCCAGGAAGCAAGCAAAAGCACCCACCTGCATCTTGTGTGCAACCCCCGTGCGCTCCAATGCGGTGGCCAAGGACTTCAGTGCAAGCTGGATGTTTGGGGCTTTTGACTCAGTGATGACCAGGTCAATGTCGCTAGTGGGAACATACAGGCCTGCAGTTGCATACAAGGAGCGCTTGCGCACTTCAACTCAAGGATTGACCTGATCAATGCCATCTGTGGGAACACGCAGACGTGCAGCTTAGGCACGCAATAGCAGCAGCAAAAGTGCCTGTGCACATCATATTCTAGCATGGAAGGAGCCATCAAGCATGGTGACGGACCTTGCACCTATACTCAAGCTCTGTGCCTGGCTAATGTTGTTAATTGAATCTGAGCGAGATCGCCACAGTTGTGCTGCAAGCCTGCAAGCTTCTGTGGATTGCCCTTCTTCAAAATTGGCGACAGAGACGGTCTAAGCACACAAGTGAATGCGTTGCAAAGGTAAGCGCAAGCAAAAGTGCTTGCTTTGGCAGCTTCACTGATATATTGGTCTCAGTTTAGGCCGAGATTTGGGGCTCACACAGCCTCCCAACCACTCACAGTACCTGGTCAGACGAGCTGTACTGTATAGCATGGGCATCGTCAGCCTGTGTGGACAAACCACACCGCCAATCCCCAACAACAATGTATACCACTCCTTTCTGTTTCCTCATCTGTCACATCTGAAACAGTCCCCAACTACACTGCATACCACTAACAGCTCCCTGGCCTCACTGCGTTTAACAAACTGGCTAGCAGTTGGGCGCTTTGATTGTAGGCGCTCCTGTTCCAGTATTCCTGTAATCCTGCACCCACTCATCTGTGGCAAAGGAAAACCCCAAACACAATCACTTGTGGGGTTGGCCACAGGTTCCTTTTTCACAATGTCCGACACCTCTTTCACACCCTCACACTGTGATGACCACGTTATCCTGCATCCACACACCCACACTCAACCCCATACCCCCTCACCTGTGGCAAAGGACCCAAACACAGTCACTTGTGAGGTTGGCCACAGGCTCTTCACAATGTCCGCCACCTCTTCTACGGCTTCTTGGCGCGACTGCGTCTCGTCAGGGCTCGGCTGCAGCAGCTCCGTCAGCTCCACCATCTCTGCACAACCAGGTACCATGCACAGAATCATTGTGAGCGCCGTCAGCTGCACCACCTCTGTGCACCCATCCGCCATGCTAAGTGATGTTGTGCAGCAGCTCTGCGTCAGCTCCACCATCTCTGCACGACCTTCCACCATGCACAGTGACATTGTGAGCGCCGTCAGCTGCACCACCTCTGTGCACCCATCCGCCATGCTAAGTGATGTTGTGCAGCAGCTCTGCGTCAGCTCCACCATCTCTGCACGACCTTCCACCATGCACAGTGTCATTGTGAGCGCCGTCAGCTGCACCACCTTTTTACTCAACCTATCCACCATGCTCAATATTGCTTAGTATCAATCTGCAGGTGGATTGAGGGTATGGGAGTATCAGTGTTTCCTTTTTGGTGCCATATTATCCCGATCGCCATAAAACCCAGGTTTTTCGGGATTGTTGAAAGCTAGAAAATCAAGGTTTTGGAGGGCAGAGAGGCTTTGGTGAAAAAGGGGTTGAAACACCTTAGAACACCTTCGACTCCCTCGCAGTTTCGACTTCAGTAGCCTGATTTACACAAATTTTCAATGGGTGAAGATGAGAGTAGGAAAAGGGTTAAAAAGGGACACAGCGATGGTGGATACAAGGCCAACAAGCCACATGGCCTCACCAACAGATTCCAGCCATCCTGGTTGAAGGACCCCAACTGCCCCCTGCGTGAGCATTGGCTCAGGGATGGTGGTCTGGATGGCAATAATGAGTATGTGGCAAAGTGCCTCTTCTGCAATACCAGCTTCCAGAGCAGGCTCCAGAATGTGAAAGCGCATGAGGGTGGCAAGAAGCACAAGGGGGTGATGGTTATGGTGCCAGGCTCAGTGGAAGATGAGCGGATGCTCTCAGCAATGAAGTACCTGAAGGAACCCCAGCGCAACAGGATAAAAGAGGAGCACCTCACAGCATGCGCGCGGGTATTCAAGAGCAAGGAAGTCAGCGTTGCCTCGTTTCCCTACCCAGCAGCCATTGGCAAATGGCTAGATGCCAGCAAGCACGGCCGATATGGACTCAAATAGCTAAGCATGAAGACAAACACGTCTGAACGGGGTGACACACCTGGGCCACTTTTGACTTAAGCCACATAATGATGGCTTTTTGCGCCCTGCGTGTACTGCAATGAAGCGCTCTGCAGGGTCTTGTGGAAAGCAATGCAGACGAGTGAATAGCCGGGAGGCCGCAGGGGTTGGGGTGAGACATAAAATGAAGGTTTTTGAAAAACCAAAAAGGAAACACTGGGGAGTATGCACTTAAACATGCACAGTATCAATGTGCAGATGATGGAGGGTATGGGACTATCTGACGCGTCCACCCCCACAGGGGCTCAGGCATGCATGCATGAGGGGGGTTGGCTGATTCCGTATCATTACGTCGTACATATCAGCTTTCTGGCAGGGAAAATATGATATATATATATATACATATGGAACTGGCTGACCCAACATACGAGCTCTCGACACGAGATGCAGCTGCTCAGAGATTGTGGCTCTGCACGTGCAGACAACGTAAATGGGGAGCACACATCTGTTCCAGTCTGTTTGACCTCCAGTCCGGGCTGTGACTGTGTGAAGTTGAATGAACAAGGGAAAAGGAAGAAGAGTCGCAATGGCAGAGCTGACAACAGCAAGCAAGTGCAGCACACATGGACCACACAGTGCTTGGAAGTGTGCATGCAGCAGTTTCACTCAAAGACACCCTGTACAAAGGTAACTGTATGTTGGTTCCTTGGTTGCAAGCATTCAGCTTTGTTTATCAATCAGGTGTGCCAGCGACCCCTCCCACACTATCATTTTCACGCTCTTGGAAGAGCATCACACTTCCTGAGTACCGAGCAAACTTTATATCACCACGCATTAATATTGCTTTTTGCCCAGCACGGTGACTGCGCGCACGAAAAATATATACCGGTATTTATTTTTAGGTTGCGTGGTTGTCCGCGGTTGTGAAAATTAACTGTTCTTGGGAGAGGCATGCGTGGTCAGAAGCGCCCTCCCCCCAACAAGCCCCGCCCTCCCCACCCCAAAAGCAGCCCCCTGCACAGCTGCTCCTTCTCTGCTAGCTGCTCCTCAGGTCTTGCACTAAAGCAGCCCGCACAATGCAGCATCAGCAGGGCAAGATCGCTGCCATGGAAGCAGCAGCAGCAGCAGCAGCAGCAGCAGTGGCAGCAGCAGTGAGAGAGACAGCACAAGCAGCAGTGAAAAAGACCGCACTAGCAGCAGCGGGGGCAGGTGATGACAAGTGAAGAGTAGCATGGGGATGGCTGGAGACAGGGTTGTGGCGAGGATGGTGGGCAAGTGAACATGACTGAGTGGATTGCACTTATTCGTGGTCCAGACATGTTTTACTGCTCATTAAATCATGAAAGACCTTTCAATTGATGCCCCATACAATCGTTTGAGGCAAAGTGGAGCAAAAGCCCCTGCGTGGTTGATGCGCAAATGTGAAAATGATTATTTTTGGAGTGCGTGGTTGCAAAACTAATTGATTTTTTGGGGGTGCGGGATGAGTCCAGGTTTCCAAGTTAATGTTTTTGCCTACAGTAGTGATAATTTGCATGCAAGAAGAATTATCTGTTCGGGGTTTGCAGTCGCGCACATCTGCACAAATGAAACTTAATTGGAATTTTGTGTGAGGTATGTGTCACAGTATGGGCAACAGTGGTCTAGGAACGCCAAGAGCTTCCAGAGCAGGAGGTGGTGCTAGAATTTCAATGGCAGCGGTGAGTGCTGTAATTTCATTCGAGTGTAGCATCTGCAGCTGAAGGGCGCAGCTGGAGAGGAGCTGCA
>OU611761.1:1819839-2037339 GCA_914767535.2 Dunaliella primolecta | reverse complement strand
GCAGTGTCGGTGCTACCACTACAGGTGGCAAGCGCAGCGCGCAGGAGCCGCAAGATCAGCCGCTCCTGCTGCAGCAGCACAACGGGGCCGACGCCAGTGCGCTCGGTGGGCCAGAAGCTCGACGTACCAAGCCCCGCCTGCAAATGGGCAGTAGTGGAGCAGGCGGTGGTGGCGGCAGCAGTGTGTCAGTGGCAGCAGCAGCAGCAGGCTTTGCGTTCAACCAGGGCGTGTTTGCTTGGCCTGATGAGCAGGAGGAGGTCATGAGCGGCAGCCAACGGCCTGGTGTGCTAGACGCAGGCAGCGGCGATGGTGACCGCAGCTTGCTGTGTGAGGAGTCTCCCTTCGCGAGTGCTGAGGGCCCGTCTGGCCTGATGACTATGGGCCTGACCTCGCCGGCTGACCTGCCTGTGCCTCCCTTGAATACTCCTACAGCTGCCATGTGGGCCTCCTCAGCCTTCAGCACTCAAGGCGAGGATGCAGGCATTGACCTGCAGCTGCCCACGGACCTGCTGGTGAGTGCATAGAAGGGTTATAGGGAGGGGGAGTATGCGAGCTGGCTTTTTTGTTTTGTAGAGAAGGGGTAGGGTTGGGGGCCATTCAGGATTCCTCCTAGCTGCTCGCCCATTGGACGGCCCTGCATTTCCTCAGCTGCACCCCGTGAGCGTTTCCAAGCACTCCAGGGTGCTCTGAAGCGCCTCTGGCGCATTCATCGTCACATCCAACATGCCCTCACTCCTTCCCCACCTCCCGCGCCCACTCTTCGCTTGTGCTTTTGCAGGAGGTCGCTGCCGAGTTGGCAGCTGCGGCAGAAAAAGAGGGCGAGGGCCATGGCATCCGCGGCTCGTCCATCATCCGGCCTGCAAACCAAAGGTGGGCACTTCTGACAACCTCTGTCATGTTGGCACACTTGCTGCTTGTGTGTCAATTTACTGCAGCAGCAAATAAGGGCCTTGTCTGGGGCAGCTCAAGCTGCCATCCAGACTGCATTCCACCTGGTTGCGTGTTTCTGAACCAGGGCTCATCGTCTGCATCGTTTGCATTCCACCTGGTTGCGTGTTTCTGAACCAGGGCTCATCGTCTGCATCGTTTGCATTCCACCTGGTTGCGTGTTTCTGAACCAGGGCTCATCGTCTGCATGGTGAACAGAAGAGCACCTCATTTCCTCACCACAAACTTCCGCCCGCTGACCCATCTCCATCCGCCTGTAGGCAGCATGTGCACAGCGTGATGAATATGCTGCATGCTTGTATGGTCATGCCTCATATCATCCTGTGTGCCTGTATGCCCGCAGGCAGCACTTGAACAGCATGATCATCAGCAGCAGCACGCACGCGCGTTTGCAAGGCCTGGGGAACCGCCCCCGCCCTGTCCCCCATTGCAATACAGCCAGTGTCGTCGCACCCCAGCCCCCCCGCCAAGCCCTGCATTCCCCCAAGGTGAGATTTGACCCACTATGCTTCCATGGTAAGATGGCGGTTGTAAAAGGCCTTGAGTCAAAATGCCCGGCTGCTAGCAGAGCCATTACCTTGCACACCTGGGCAAGGAGCCTTGGATGAGAGCAGGATCCGTGAGGGGTGTGTTTCTCCAACGGCGCCCCTGAGAAGGTCATGGATTCCGGGTTGGCCCTCCATTTGGGGGGAAGGTACTTATTGGAGCATTCTGCTCATCAGAAGAGCTAATTATCCTGCAACTCACCTCTGTATTCAGATGCGCTGCTACTTTTAGTGAGCAGTTTGCACCACTGTACTGCCCTGCTCAGCCTGCCTTGGTGGAAGTATGCACCCTGCTGCAGTGCCGTGGCCATTTTGCAGTTTTGTTATTTTCCTCTGTTGCATGGCGTGCATGCAGGACTATGATGGCCACATAGACAGTGAAAATGGCCTGCCTCAGGTGCCCCCTCCGCGTCTGCCTGCTGGCCAGTCTCGTGGTGCCCCCCGGCCCCCGGTGAGTGAGGACAGATTCTCATATGTTTCCGAGTAAGTGGGTCAAGTGAATTTCAAATGAGGGTCTCTGCACCCCTGTTGCAGCTTCGCTTGTTGGTGCCCCATCCCACAGGCGGTTCGAGAAGATGTCCCTGCTCCCCTGCTGCAGGCCCGAGTGTTGGTGCCCCATCCCACAGGCGGTTGCTGCACTGCATGCAAGGTCTCCGCCACACCTGTATGGCGCACAGGCCCCCACGGCCCCAAGACGCTATGCAATGCCTGCGGTGTGCGGTACACGAAGGTGGTGCGCAGAAAGTGATTATCCTGAGCTGTGGCCCCAACTTTTAGCAATGAAAGCCACACTAGATCACACTGGAGTTCCTGGATCCGGCCAGTCATGCAGCACGCTGTGTGCTTGCTCTACACATATGCATAGAAATAGCTCCTCGCGGGCATTAAGGAACGGCTAAAGCAGTTGTGGACATAATCAGCTGGGAAGGCAAGTTGGCTGGATGCTAATGGAGGATAGAAGATGAGTTGGGGAGACTGTAGAGCACTGTGTTTCGGGGTTGCACCAAGGGATATGCCAAAAGTTTTTTGTCCTTTTGGTGCTAAAAGGTGCAGCTGCTTGCTTGTGTGAGTCCTTCACAAACTAATGGTTGTGAGCCTTGTTACCAAGCTCTGCCTCTGCCAAAGATGCCATACATGCTTCCTTGCCAATGCACTGTAATGTGCAGGCGGCGCTGCTGTGTGTATCATGGCGTGTTTGCAAGGGTTTGTTGACAAATACTGATAATTGTCACGTACAATAGGTTACAGGAGCTAAAAAAGGGCTTGGTGTCCAAACTTTTATTTACTTCACGCTCCGATTTTGGGATCGATGGGAGGTGCAGGCTTTTTCCTGTTATGAGGTTCCATGATATCACTGGTACAGTGGGTGAAGTGAACCTTTCAGGCGCACACTATGTTCAAAAACCAAAAATACAAACACTTATCCGGATCCCTGCGCTTCGCGTGTCTCATTAATGCAAATAAGGTGCTGCCTCATGAAAGTATACGATACTTGTCCATTCTGATTTCTTATGCTGCGCTTGTTGCTCTCGGATCGGCATCAGCATCATTTTATGAGTTTGTGGAATAAGGACACTGCCATTTTTGCTCTTTTACTTCATTAAGTGCGTCTATGTGTACATTCAAAATGTCGATACCTGTAAATTGCCGATTAGAATGGTTGTCGAAGGCAATCAGCTCACATTGTAGCTGACAGGCCACCTGGTCCTGCAGCTTGACAGGTTACATTAGCATACCCCTGCGCAAGGATGACATACAACAATGATAGGTTACAGAGGCAGACGGCTTCCAGTCAAAACGCCCAACTGCTAGCCTGTGGAAAGGGTATAAGTGAACCTTTACACGCCTGGGAGGGGCAGCCTATATGAAGCAAAAAAGGGTATCTGCAATGAGACCGGTTCCATCCCTCATCAACAAGGAAGAGAAAAAGGAGAAACTAAGTAGGCAGTGAGAACACATCCTAAATCAGTTAATTTGGTTTACATTGGGTTTTGGCCCTAAGCCAGGTGGTCTGCCTGCTGGTCTCTGCCAGCAACACAAAAAACGTCCATGGTCTCAGAAAGAAACACATCTGATTCAAGTCTTGCTCAAGAAAGTGACGAACATCCTCATTGCTAGCAACCTCAGAACAGTAAAAAAATAATAGGGGTTACAAGGGGTTGGTCTACAGCCCGAGAATCTGGCTGAGCTGCTGCTGATGAAATATTATCATGCAGCATCAAAAATTGAAACCAATTCTGACAAAATTTTTGAAAATCTGTACGAGTCTTGATTTAGGAAATGGTTACAATGGGGTATGACATTCAGCCAGGTAGTTTGGCTGCTCGGCCTGCTCAAGAGTTACAAGAGAGTTACAATGGGATTTGACCTTCAGCCAGGTAGTTTGGCTGCTCGGTCTGCTTAATTGTTCCAACAGCACAAAAAATATCCATGAGATCAGAAATAAAACGATAAGTCTCGTTAGTTTGCTTCTGCAAGAAATGAATAGCATCCTCAGAGCTAGCTTGAGAATAGTAGAAAGTGCCTGAATCGTCCAGAAAAATTCTATAAGACGAGGGGAAGTCAGAAAATAACTGTGCATAAGCCCTTCGAAGAGAACACACAGAAGCGCAAGAACAAAGGAACACCGCATGCTTTTCATCTTGGAGTCCTTGTTCACATCTATCACAAGTTGATGTGTGCTCCTGCCAAAGTGATGTCTCAACTCTTAAAGTATGAGCATGTAAGCGAAAATGTGCTATGTTTCTTAGCGTGCGCTTGCCCAAATCAAGATCGGCCTGCTCAACTATCCAACTGCACAAAAAATATCCATGAGTTCGGAAAGGCACAAGTTACAATGGGGTTTGACCTTCAGCCAGGTAGTTTTCCACATTAACTCCCCTCTCATCTTTTGGTGAGGGAGACTCACGGCTCTTTGAGCCAATGTGTCTCTCTTTCCTTAATTGATGTAGGGAGAGATTTCTCTGCCTACATACTTTTTCCTTTTAGTTTGGCTGCTCTGCCTGCTCAAAACTGCACAAAAAATATCCATGAGGTCGAGTTACAATGAGTTACAATGGGATTTGACCTTCAGCCAGGTAGTTTGGCTGCTCGGTCTGCTTAACTGTTCCAACAGCACAAAAAATATCCATGAGATCAGAAATAAAACGATAAGTCTCATTGGTTTGCTTCTGCAAGAAATGAAAAACATCCTGAGAGCTAGCTAGAGAACAGTAGAAAGTGCCTAAATTGTCCAGAAATCTTCTATGAGAAGAGGGGAAGTCAGAAAATAACTGCGCATAAGTCCTTCGAAGAGAACACACAGAAGCGCAAGAACAAAGGAACACAGCATGCTTTTCATCTTGGAGTCCTCCTTTGTCACACCGATCACAAGCAGATGTGTGCTCCTGCCAAATTGATGTCTCAACTCTTCAAGTATGAGCATGTGAGCGAAAACTCTTCAAGTATGAGCATGTAAGCGAAAACGTGCTATGTTTCTCAGCGCGTCTTTCTTTCTTTTTCTTTTTCTTTTTCTTCTTTTTCTTTCTCAGCGCGTGCTTGCCCAAATCAAGATGAAAATACCTGGAGACAGAAAAGGGCGCGCCATGAACAAACAAGAGTCTCAAAGGAAGTGCCATCCAGTGATGATACTTGGCTAATTTGTTCGTACGTTCACCATGTTCTACCAAGGTATCGGCATTCCACACACCTCGCAGCCTTTTTCTCAGATCGACAACAAACTCCCTCATGACTATAGGCTGCCCATACCGAACATAATGAGTCAACACGTTGCACCTGTCCAAGCCTGTACATGCAGCCAGGATGGGATACATAGCATACAGGATAGGATAGGGTTACATAGCTGTACCTGCCTACAAGAGCAGCTTAGCTGAAGCAAAAAGGTGCCTGTAACCAAACCAAACTTAGCCACTTTATGCACAGAAAATTAGAATAGCACAACTCGACAAATGGTCCAAGAGGCCATGACAGACATGTTCATAATATGCTTTAGTAAAAACCGGTAGGATAGGACAGGGTTACATAGCTGTACCTGCCAGTGGGGGCAGCTTAGCTGAAGCAAGAACGTGCCTGTAACCAAACCAGTCCAATCTAAAAGCAATACTAGAAGCTCAGCCACGAATGAAGTGCACCATCTTACAATATCGCACTGGCACCCTCTATAACCAAAAACATGCAGTTCGCTTCAAGAGGTTCACTGACCCACTATGCCCTCTCCCAGGCTGTCATCAATTAGACAGCGCACTCCACATGCTTACCGGCTGCCAAAATCATATCATCTCCAGCATGAAAACTGAACGCCACAATGCCACTGGAAGAATGATCATCAATGCTCTTAGCAAAAGCCCTTGGGGAGCAGGCTTGGTTAACATGGACATAGGGAGTGATGATAGGCTGGCGCAACACAGCCTCCGAATCCCTGCACATGCATCAAACAGAATTTTACCCCCTTAACTTTCTCCTAGAAATTTTCCTAAGAGATCTAGACTCACATCCAGTCGTCCTGATGCTATATTGATTACTCCCTATAAAGCCAAACCCACTTCTTCTCCTTCTACCTCCTGCTCACACCATGCATTACGCAGCAGACACAACCCAACACAGAGGACCAAAGGAGCCAACCGTGTGAGACAGCTCCACCAACTCCACGTAAGCCAGCGGCACGTGCACTTGATTGAAATCAAGAATCGTGAAGACACGAGGCCTGGACAGCAGTTGGAGGCGGCACAGCGGCAGCATGCAGACCTCTGCAAATAATTAATGCAAAAGTTGTGACTCTCCGCACCATCCTTTTGGGTGTCGGTGGAACTTGCTACACTGAGCACACCCTTAAACAGTTTAAACAGCTGGGACTTGACCACCAATGCGCCAATCAACTTGCAAACTTTATGCCCATTCTGTCATGTATGCCAACAAGCTTGTTACCACTAGGCGTGCTATTGAAAACAATAATACTTGTCACAGCCAGATTATGGAGCGGGGTGCTTCCAGTAACCCTCCAGATCCCCATTAGCATTTTTATTTCACAGCTTTGTGGTGGAGGGGACTCACGGCTCTTCAGAGCCAATATGTCTCCTTTTCCTAAATTGATGTAGCTCTGACCCCCGTGACATTGTTTTTGGTGCCAAACACAATTCCCTCTCATCCAGATTTTTCAGGGATTTCCATCTGCCACCCCATCTACGACGATAAGCCCATGACATCAGCCCTGTGACATGCTATCTACTCTGCCATCCTCAATACAGAGGCTACGGCCACCTTCATGTTTCTACCAGCAAGCAGTAAGCTGATGACAACCAATCCTGTATCAAAACTTCTCACTGCTTACCCACGCCTTTGCCACAAGTTTGAGACCATTTCAAAAGATACCTATGACAATTCCCGATCCTGGCCCAGCCAGAAAATTACTCTCCCTCAGCATACCTGGGACTTGCAAATTATGCCAGAGGCTCCAAAACCTGGCTGCGAAAGTATGATCGTTTTCGATAGCATGCCTGGTGGTAACAAGCTTGTTGGCGTACATAACAGAATGGGCATGAAGCTTGCGAGCAAGTCCAATGGCATGTTCATTGTCAAGTCCAAGTTGTTCGAACTAATTAAGGGTGTGTTCAATATAACAGGTCCTGCTAACACCCAGAAGGATAGTATGAAGAGCCACAGTTTTTGCACTAATGAATCATTAGTAATGAGTTTGCAGAGGTCTGCATGCTGCCGCTGTGCCGCCTCCAACTGTTGTCCAGGCCTCGTGTCCTCACAATACTTGATTTGAATCAAGTGCACATGTCTCTGGTTAGCATTCAGGGTCTAGGACATGCCCCTTTTTATGCAAAAGAGTGATTTTAGCAGCCTTCCAAAACTCAGGGATACACGCCTTATGATGGATAAGTTACCAAGTATCAACTGGAACAGCTGGGAGGTTAAAGGCACAACGCACGCACGCACGCACGCACGCACCCACACCCACACCCACCCACACACCCACACCCACCCACACACCCACCCACACACCCACCCACCCACACCCACACCCACCCACACACCCACACACCCACCCACACACCCACACCCACACCCACACACACCCACACACCCACACACCCACCCACACACCCACACCCACACCCACACACACCCACACACCCACACACCCACACACCCACCCACACACCCACACCCACACCCACACCCACACACCCACACACCCACACACACCCACACACCCACACACCCACACACCCACACGTTAATGAAAGTGGCGACAGAGACTCATGCTTCAAAGCAGCATCAAAATCAAAGCTCAGTGAAGCTTACAGAGGTAGCCGGAGGATGCTCCAAGTCTGATGTTTAAGATTGATGCAGAGTCAAATAACTGATAAAAAATAGTTTAAATTGAGCTTGCTGCACTGAAGGAGTTCGCACCAGGAAGATTGAGGAAAAGTATCCCACCAGCGACAAGCAAATGATATAAACATGGGGTTCTGCAGCTGCATACCTCCGCCAGCATCCGTGCAGCCCCGTAAGACGTACAATATACTTGTGCCGGATGTTTTTGGTAACTTGGGCCCTGCTCCCAAGCTGGAGGACCCCATCTCCTCCGGCACAGCTCGTAAAATTGGGAAGCTGCAGGAGTACGTGCAGAATAACCCGAGCAAAGCGGCAAAGGTGAGTTTCGTGTAAATTTGCGCGTTGGACTGCACTCACTGTTCACCTTTCTGACTTCTATGATGGATGCACACGTCTCTCTCAAAGGTCTCCCGTCGCCTGACACGCCGCATCAAAAAGGCACTGAACGAGCATACCCTGGGGGATGTGAAGGTCGCTGTACATGCGTACAAGCACCTCCTCAATGAGTCCACAGCCAAGGACAGCAGCTACACATTCAGCTACTTTTCCAAGGAGTTGATCCAAGAGCCTGATGTAGTGGTGAGCATTTGCAAGCAAGCAGCTCAGGTGGAGGTGTGCTTGAGTGGGAGTGGACTTAAGCGAGCAGCTGCTCTGGCAGGACCCCTATGTCATTGCTTCTTCAAGCAAGCCCATTGACTAGTATAACCTGATGCATACAAAGGTCATATGGCTGTGTATTAGTGCAACATGATAATATCACGCCTTGAAACATGGTTGTGCACTCGTTTTTTGCCTTGTTTAAGCCAGCATTCCTCATTTCCGGACTCGAAAGTTAACACATTGCTGGTACACTCTTCTTTTTGCCTCTGTCAAGCCAGCTTTCAATGCCTAATGCAGATCAACACGCTGCTGACATTCAACCACAATGCTATTCAATCCTTGGGAGCGCAGCTGTTGGGGTGCTACATTCAAGCCCAGGTACGTTGGTTCTTCTCTGGTTTTTGGATCGAGTTGTCGCTCAGGTCCTTTGACATGCCTGTGGTTGTGGGCAATGAGCATGGCTGGAAGGGGGCATGCATTCATGCTCATTCTCCTTATCAATATGAACGAGGCTGAGACCACTGCTCAAGGTTACACATTGTGCGCGCAATGAAGACGCTACAAGAGGGATGGGAAGGAAGACTGAACAGCTCTTCAGCCCTTTTTCCATCCCACTTGATGCGTTTAGAGAAGCGGTGCTTTTCCTTCACCTCTAAAACATGACAGCTCAATACCGACACTGCGTAACTTATGTTAGCTTGTGCTTGCTGGTTAAGGATACATGCATTTAGTCGAGGCAGAGAGGTTTGCCTACTCATTTGCATGCTCACGCGCTCCTGAACACCCCCTCCAGAGTGAAATTGAGAGCCAGCCTGATGTGGATGCTGCCTTGATTGGAGTGGCCTGCAAAATTGCAGCTTCTGCGGCCGAGAAGGAGCAGCAACGGCAAAAAGGTGAGAGAGGTGGATGAGTCAGAAGCTCAGACTTCTGATGCACACTTGTTAGTGGAATCATGCCTACATGCTTGGTTTCGTAACCTTTAAAAAGGGGGTCATGTTTTAGTTTGTCAGCAGGAATTGTTGAAGGATTTGAGCCCTGTGTTTTCGAAAAGGGGTTGTGGCTTGATAGGCACAGGTGAAAACTTGCAGCTACACATCTGATGAGGCATATTGCCCTCACCAAGCATTACAACCACGGCGAGCAACGGTTCAGATAAGCAGCATTTAAAAAATTTGCATTCATGTCCTCTCCTCTTTCAACACACACATATACACACACGTTTCTGCTTTGTCAACCTGCCTGGTGCACCTGCAGGTGGTGGCGGGGCGGGGCTGGCGGCGCTGGACCTGGCGTCCTTGCAGGTTGTTGGGTTGGTTGGTAGCTTGGTCACAAGGTGGTCCTGTTGTCGATCCAACGGCTTCATTGAACGACCACTAGCGTGTAAAAATGTAACACCCTGGGATTTTGCTCACACATGTCACGCCTGCCTGAGAGCTGTGTTCCTCCAATCTTGCTGGAATGTTTTGGTGTTACATGCATCCTTCACCCAAGAGTGCATGCCGACCCTTGACACAGGTGTCATGCCTGGGGGCCATGCGCGAGTACGTGGTGCTATGCCACAAGCTTCGCATTCTGCCGTCCTTGCTGGAGCAGATCGAGGTGTGTGTGTGTGTACGTGTGCGTCATTGGGCGCATGAAACATGCAGCGTGAAACACTCATCTCTTTATGTCATGTATTTTCATACGAATTGGCACATGTGGAGCACAGTTGGCACATGTGGAGCACAGTGTACCCCGACGCTCAAGGCTGTGTTTGACAACAGCTTTGGCCTCCGTCCTCCCTCTTGGTAGCAGCTCGTACTCTTGTTTGTATGCTCTGTGTATGTCCGCAGAGGCGGTGTGCAAGCCAGAAAGCAGCATGAGGTGGCATATCCATGAACTGAAGTTGGTTTGGCAGCGTGCCCTTGCAGGTGTCTGTCCTCGAGATTGTAGAGAACGATGAGCATGGTGGGTGTCTTCTACGCCCAGTTTGGTGCTTTGTGAGAGGGTCCTGCTGTTCTCAGCAAAAGGTGTTAGCTGGGAGCCCTCAGTCCTTTACAAAGCTGGCCACAACGCATGGCTGCAATTCCCTGAGGGCAGGCAGTGGGCATGCCAAATGTGCTGCAAAATGTTTGCTGCCTGCCGGGCCACATCGCCAGGCACCTATGTCAGCATCTCATAGCTGTCTCAGCTGTAGACGTTGACGCGTCAATGCGTCACAGCTGTCAACATATCTCACACGCCACCATCTCACAGCTGTCTAGTGGTGCGCAGAAGACATTTACAAAAAACACCTCACATCTGTCACCATCGCACGTGCTGACATCTCACACACAGCTGACTTCAAAGCAGGGGGGGAATTATGAAATGTTTTTGGGCCTGCTGCTTGCTCACTCTCCTCTAAGCAGCAGTACCGCATTTGACGTGAACAGTCATGATGTGCATGCTCATGTACTGCAGGCAAGGCCTGGCTGTTCAGAACAATTTAAAGAAAAGACGCACCTGCTCCCCTTTGCACAGAATGCTGCACTTGACTTGGACAAACATGAGAGCATGCTCTCGTGTGCAGGCAAGGCCTGGCTATTGGAACAAGCTGAAGAGAAGATGAGGCAACCTCCACCTGCGCCCTTGCAGAGGACGCCCTCTGCGAGTAAGTAGAGGCAAGAACCTGCTTCTCCACCTCACACAGATACACACACAAACGCACACAAACACACACACACACACACACACACACACACACACACACACATGCATGCATGCGCACATGCATGTTCACAATATGCAGAGGCTATTTGATGGTGGTTTCTCTAGTGATCTTGCAGCGCATTCGCTACCTTTGAATGTAAGGACAGCTCCTGAAAGCAAGGTGGCAAATGCGCTGCAAAAACATGGTAGGCAAGGAAACAGGTCGCGCAAATGCCCAAGGGCAAATAAAATACTTGGACCCCAAGGCCAGCACAAAGCCTGCTATTGCCCGGAGTCTGGTCTGGTCTGCCTTAGGTCTGGGTGGTAGTCGGTGGTCATGACCTAGTACGGCCTCAGTCCATCAGTGTGGCACGGAATGGTCTCAGTCTGTTATGACATGGGATGGCCTCAGTCCATCAGTGTGGCACAGAATGGCCTCAGTCCATTATGACATGGGATGGCCTCAGTCCATCATAACATGGCCTGGAAAGAGTCTGTTGTTACTTTGCCCCCTGCTTAGCTGTGTACCTCCCAGCCGCTGGGGCAGGGCGTGTAAGCCTTCAATTGTCAGCACCAATGACCAAGTCCAAGTCTTGTGCATCTGAAGATGTCTGGTCTAAGGTTAGAGAAGTCTGGAGGTGCCGCCTTGAAGTCTGGTCAGTCAATCCGTCTGCTTGGCGGTCTGTGTGGGAATTAAAGACCCTCAAAACAGACATTATCAGACGGCCTGAGTGCTGTTTTCCCTGGAGTCATGCCTCCTTGGGGCCATCTGCGCCTCTCTTGTCCTCCCATCCTTGCACGCCTAAACCATTGCTTACCTGGTACGTGCATATGTTGGGCTGAGTGGTATGTCCTCGCCCTTACTCTCATCCTGTTTGCTCCTCATCAAGTTTGCAGGGGTGGTCTCACATCAACACCTCTTGTCTGATCGTCTCAACACCTCTTGTCTGATCGTCTCATTGTGTTTTGTCAGACATGCTCACCTCGTTATAACACGCGCCTTAACCCCGGTGGAGCCTCATTGTCTCGTGTTTTGTCATACATGCTCGTGTTCTTACAACATGTGCACTCATCCAGGTGGAGCTTCAAAGGCATCCCCCCACAGCAGCGGGGGCAGCTTCCTGAACAAGCTGGGCAGCCTTCGTCACCCAGGGTGTGTGTGATTTTGTGTGTGCATGTGTTTTGGCTGAATCAGGCCGTCAGTGAACAGGTCTCCTGATTGGTGTGGCTGCTTGCTGGATGCATTATGCACTGAGCTTGCGCTGCACATATCACCCACTTGTGCACCGTTGGTCCTGCGCCTGGGCGTGATTGCCACCTGTTTTCTGTTCTGCATGCAGAATAGCAAGCCTCCCCCAATACATATCAGCGCATCCTCCATTCCAAGCACACTCATCGTGTGCACTTTCGAGCATGCACGCTCATCATGCTCATCATGCACAAAGCTCCCGCTGGGATGTTCAGGATGGGTGCTTGCGCCTTCGCACTGTGCCCCTAAGCCGGCCAATCCTGCGTGCAATGCTCGATAATCAATGGGCAGGACAGCCCTTCCACTGTGCACGACTTGCCTGGTCTATTTCCTGAACCTGTCATGTTTGCTCTCATGTGTGCTCATGCCTCGCGCTGAGCCAGCCCTCAGATGTATGTTTTTCGTGTTTGCTCCCGTGTGTGCTCAAGCCTTAGTACCGAGCCAGCCATCTCATGTGTGTTTCAAGTTCGCTCTCGTGTGTGCTGGTGCCCTCCCTCTGAGCCAGCCCTCTCATTTTTTGGCCATGCTCACAGGAAGGACCACCCCTTCCAGCGCACCAGTAAAGATGAGCACCACCACAAAGGCCACCATAAAGCAGATGCAGAGGGTGCAGCCAAGGCAGGCAGCCCAGCGCAAGCAGGTGCGGAGAACAACAGGCGAATGTCAATGCATGCAGCTGACTGAGTGCATGCTCAAACAGGCTCAGCGGGTGCAGCGTCGAGGCGAGCAGCCCTGTGCACGCAGGTGTGGGGGCTGGTAGACAAATGTCAGCTAGCATGCTCAAACAGGCTCGGCCTACGTGGCAGGCAGGCGGCAGCCTCACACACGCAGGTGTGGGGTGCTGACAGATGAAGGTCAATGCATGAAGCTGACTGAGTGCATGCTCAAACAGGCTCAGTGGGTGCAGCGTCGAGGCAGGCAGTCTAACACAGGCAGGTGCGGAGGTTGACAGAAAGAAGATGATGAGCATGCGGATGAAGGAGGAGGTTGACAGAAAGAAGATGATGCATGCGGGTGAAGGAGGGCAGGGTCTGATGGCCTCAGCACAAACAGCAACCAGGCAGGCAGCCCAACATAAGCAGGGGGAAGACAGATGGATGTGGATGCATGCAGCTGACTAAGTGCATGCTCGAACATGCTCAGCGCATGCAGCAACCTGGCAGGCAGCCCAATGCAAGCAAGCCTAATTTGGGAGGTCAGTGTGTGGACGTGTGAACGCCTGGCTTGCTCAAAAAATTTGCGCTAAACTGCAGGAGTGGGTCCTGCGTAAAAGTGAGCTTGCAGTTCCGTGTCTGCCTGCTTCCAGGTTTGTAGGTTCTAGGTCAAGCAGCACACTCAAGCGACCTGAGTAAACCAGCCTTTTATGCAGGGCTTAAGGTGATGGAGCCCCAACACACTCGCACGCCCAAGTAGACTTTCCTTTTTGGCAGGTGGAGCATCTCAGAGCCGCAGTGCCCTCTTGCAGCAAGGGCATGCGGCAGCACCCTCGTGATTGCTATCCACCATCACTAAAGAACGAACGATGCATACATGTACACATGTCTCTTGTAAGCTTATCTGCCTTTTGGCAGGTAGAGGGTGACAGAGCCTTTGCATGCTCCAGAATGCTTTCACCTGGTATACTTGCCTTCTTGCAGGCCGCAAGGGGACGGAGCCACAGCGCCCAGTGGATGTGGCCTTGGATGTGCTTAGCTCGTACCGCCCATTCTTGCGGGTGAGCTCAGATTTGCGGCTTAATATTGTCAGGCTCGCAATGTGTAGCATGCACCTCTTCCTTGCGGGGGTCGTCATTGGAGTCTCTGAATGATAGGCTTTGACCCCTCATTTTCAAAGTAAGAATGCTGTCTTTGCTCGAGGACTGCTCCCCTTTTTTTTGCCTTTACTGCAGAAGGGTTGAGCAGCGCAATTTGCGCACGCAAACGAAGTGCACGTGCACATTGCATCTCCCATCAATCAGCTGTGTGTACTGCATCCATGCAGATGGAGACACTGCTGTCATGGCAAGCTAAAAAATAATGAAGGGAGGAAGAAACATGTGCTTCCAGGGCGAGAGTGCTGAAGTGGTGTGCCAGTTATAATGTGGTTGGGGGCGCCACTGTCTCAATGGGCTCATCACAAGTTCCGTGTCACTTTCCAATGCTCCCCTCAGGACATCAGCACCGTGCGCCGCGTGATGGAGACGCTGCTGTCTTGGCTGGACAAGAACAGCCGGTGGGACAGGCGGGAGCTAGTGGAGGTGAGGGGCTGTGGTGTGGTTGTTTGATAGGTGTGTGGCACTGGGCATGTGAAGAAGTTTGTTTTCCCTGCCTGAAGGAAACACCCCAGTCACATCAGGCTGCCAAGGTGGCACTGGTGCAGCCTTCTTTTGTATTGGTTGACCCTTTTGGAGGACTGTAAGACCCTTTTTTCTTGTCAAAGGCGGGGGAGCACAAGCCAGCTGCTCGAGCTGCCCTCTCCGCAACGCAACACCTTTCACGCATTCTTTGAAACGTGAGATCAAGGCTGTGCGACGTTTTAAAGTGGCTGGCATGAAATAATCATTTGTGTATTAGAGCGGATGCGCCCTGCAAGCCTCAGGCTGTGTCCCATTATAGGGTCTCAATCTAGACCCGGCTTGTTCTATAGCCATGCTTGGCGCTGGTGGTGGTGGTGGTGGTGGTGGTGGTGGTGGTGGTGTACGAAAGAGCAGCAGTGCTGGACTGTGCAGTGCTGCTGCCACTGCAGCAGAGACAGCACCAATGCAAAGGACAGCACACCAGCTTTGCCCATGGCATTCAAGACTGTCCAGAGGCTCATCCTTGCAGGGCCCGATGCACAGCCGGCGGCACAGCTGTCCTGAAAAGGCACTGTTAAGTAATAAATAATAGAGCTGCCAAAACGGTGTCTTGCACCATGTTACCCCAGCACCTTTTCCTTGCCTCCTTTCTATTCTCACCACCACCCCCCATCCTTCTCCTTTCCCGCAGGGCCTGCTGGCGCTGGTACAAAGCTTTGCTGGCGACCTCACGTTCCCCCTCACATCTTGCCTCATGCGCCACTGCGCCAACCCCTCCACCGCTCCCCAGCACCTCACCCCCCACCAGCGTGCGACCGTCGTGCGCCTGGCGGCGCTGCAGGTGTGTGTGTATGTGTGTATGTATGTGCGTGTGTGTATGTGCTTGTGCGTGCGCGTGCTCGTTGCCTTTGTGAATGTATCCATCTATGAGGCCCACCTGTAGCTGGAGGCTTTTGTTCCTGTTTTCTCACCCACTCATCTTTCTTCATTTCTCCTGTTTTCTCAAATACACATCACTGTTCACTTGCGCCTCGATTTATGTCCACACCACAGTGCTTGTCAGCATGCCAAAAACGCAACCCTAGAATACACCTCCATCTCAATCGTGCAGGGCATGACTGGCAGCCTGCCCACACTCAGCCTCGCGTTGTCTGAGTTGATAACAAAGGCCCTTCCCATGTGTTTCATCTCATTCATACAGGGCATCACCTACAGCCTGTCAAAATCACGCCTCGCGCTGCCTGAGCTTGTGGTCATGAAACTATACCTCACCTCCATCATTCGTTTCACAGGGCATGACCTACAGCCTGTCCACGCTCAGCCTTGCGCTTTCTGAGCTGCCCAAGGTGCTGTTGCTGCCGCTGCCCCCGAGCTCCCCCCCTGATGCCTGTGCAGAGGTGGAGAGCGCTGTGCACAGCGCGCTGCGTGCGCTTGCAGTGGAAGTTGGGGACGCAGAGCAGGTGCAGTGTGTGTATGTGTGTGTGTGTGTGTCTATGTGTGTGTGCGCGCGCACGTGCGTTTCTGGAAAAAAGTATCCTGCGCACAAGTCTGATCTTTTTTAATTTTTTGTTGATGTTTGCTCGGCAAGGGCGTCTCCTGATAATGGGGATGTGTGTGTGTGTGTGTGCGTGTGTGTGTGCATCTTTGTGCACACTCCCATTAAACATGGGGTCCGCGGTAAAATGCTCTCCTTGCAAAATATCATTTGGTGATGTATCATTTTTTTAAGAAAAGAAAAAAGTCTGCGCAGGCCACAGGCCGCGTGCATTGAGGAAAGGTCCCTATACTCGGCTGTTTCAGCTCATTGCTTAGCACTCCCCCAATGCACTAATTTAGGTATGTATGCAAACTGGCCACTTGGCTTCCGGCGCAATTCAGTGCCTCTGCTTTCCTGTGCTATGTGCAACTTACTTTCTTAGCATTCTCCCCACGCGCTGACTTAGATATGGAAGCCAAATGGCCACTTGACTGCCGGGACAATCCAGGGCCTCTGCTTTCCTGTGCAATCCGGGGCTTTAAAATCCACCAGGCCCACCCGCCTGTACCATATATAAGGGTCTTCACAACCCAGGACACCTGCCCCCCTGCTGAGACATCTCGGGGCACGTAAATTAGCAGAAATTCGTCGTCCTTGTCCTTGCTAGTGGCAGTCCACTGTCCTTGCTTTCTTACTGCCTTGAGCAATCTAGCAGCAACCTAGCATCAATCCAGCTGCACTTGTCCTCTGCTTGATGCATGTCGAGCAGCACACCCTACAAACAAGCAGGATTCTGCATTAGTTTGGAGGAACGTATGCGCAGGATGCTCTGCTTGCGTTGGGAAGTGCCTTGGTATTTAGCCATTGTCATATGGGTGGTCTTGGCAATGAGAATGATGGCACCCCAGTTAATGACAGAGTGTGAAGTGATGGATTGGTCAACTCGCGTCCCCCAAGGTGACTCCGCCATCATCTCACCCGCTCGGTGCCCTTGTTTTCAGAGCCTGGGACCAGCCACAAGCAGAGAGAGAGAGAGAGAGAGAGAGAGAGAGAGAGAGAGAGAGAGAGAGAGAGAGAGAGAGAGAGAGAGAAAGAAAAAGAGCAGCTTCTGATAGCTGTGCAGCTCTGTTCAAAATTTGTGCTGGATGACATTGCGGGTGACATTTGAGATGCAAATGCCATCCACGATTCACAGCACGCTTGAGCGGAGTTACAGACTGCATGACAGCACTTGTGCTTAGGTTTCCTTCCCCATGTGGCACCCAGTGAGTCCTGAATAGGTGGCTGTTGTGATGAGTGGCTCTTTGTGTGAAGTACAACGAACAAGGTGCAGTCTGCAAGAAAATGACAATGGGGGATGTGTACCTTCACAAGTAGGCTGAGCACATGCCCTCATCAGCTCAAAATGATATTGTTTGGGTACTGCTTCTCCTAGGTGATCAATTGCAGGAAATGACATTGACAATGCCCACTGCAGCGCCCATCACAACTGACATTGACAGTCCCCGCGACTTTGACACTGCCCATTAAATTGATCTTGCCCATCGCAAAGCCCACCTGACCATGTCCATATGAAGCCCATCTGTCTGCCTGCTCTTGATTCTGCCTGCTCCTCTTGTTGTTGCAATTTGTGCCTGCTCCTCTTGATGTTGCAACCCACTCTGTCAGCTACCTGTGCACCTGCATCCCCTAGAAACAATGTAGGTATGCAGGCTTGGCGAGCAAACAAGGCGGAGCCAGCGAGCTCCGCAAGCTCCTCCAAACCTGCGCAACAGCATGGGGGTCCTTGCTTGTTGTGCCCTCGATTTTCTGTGAACACTGTGTGAGCTGTGCCGTTAGCTCTCGAGGATGATGCCCTGGACCAGCTGCATCTTTGCTCAAGGAATTCAACTTTCCAGCCACCAGTGGCTCATGGAATTTGAGCATGCACCGTGTGTCTTCCAGGGCATCAGTCCGAGCTGGATTTCTGCACACCGGACGCAAAAGGCTAATTCCAGTGGCTCAAATATAGCCTGTCATGGCCTTACTGCAGCCTTGGTGTGTGTGATCATATGCATAGCGCATGCTCCAGTGCACAGGGTATGCTGTTGGCGCATTGCGCGGCATCACTTGCCGAGCCAGCCCAGGTCTTTCATGACCTTCCTTTCCATTGATTTCTGGTGAATTGATGTCTTTTGTCTTATGGTATCCTGTGACAACAGAGGTATTTGTGAAAGGCAGTGTGCCTGGTGCTGCGCAGCAACAGCATGCCCAACCTGCCCAGCACCAGAGCTGCTCTTCATCCGATGCAAACTTGCCTTCATTGACATGCATCACAGGTGTGCAAAGCTGTGTGCCTGGTGCTGCGCAGCAGCAGCACGCCCAACCTGCCCAGCACCAGAGCTGCTCCTTCATCCCACGCGAACTTGCCTTCAATGACATGCATCACAGGTGTGCGAGGCTGTGGGCCTGGTGCTGCGCAGCAGCAGCACGCCCAGCCATCCCAGCACGGCCGCTGCTTCATCCTTGGCGGCCTTGGAGGCATCGCGTCTGCGGCTGTGCACCCTGGAGTGTGGATTGACTGTCGTGAGCACCATCCCAACGTTTGCAGGGCGGGTGCGTGGGAAGTGCTTGCGCTGCAAGCACATTGTCATGATTGCTTTTGGGGCTAAGGCACTGTCGATTGTTTAGTGTGCTTGCGCTGCAAGTGCATTGCCATTTTTAATGCCGTTAGGGCACAGATGTAAAAAATGGTTTGGTCTTGAGGTTCAGAAGGCATATGGCGGTGTGCTTGTGGGTGAGATGTTGTCTGGGCCTTGTAAAAGTTGGGTTTAAGGTATGTGCTGTGCTACAGCAGAGCGCAAGGCAGCGCAAGCATGCTGTCATTAGTCAATACCTTACCCTGAGAGCAGCATGGAGGGTTCAATCCCGCCAGCTAGGAAGGATAAGCTTGAGAAGTTAGCTAGAGAGGTTGTGGTCTAACAGCCCTAGTAGGCCCGACACTAACGATGATCGTGACCACTTAAGAATTGCAGCAGCGAGCATGCCAGACTGGGGCTAGAGCTCAAACAGAGGCGTATGACACAGAACTTTCACATGGGCGTACGTGCACACACACACACACATACACACACAGGGGTGCACTTTCTCTGGCTGTGTTTTGCCGCCCACCCTGCTGCGTGCCCTGGCAGACGCCTGCACCACCACGCCCCTGGCCACGGCCGCAGCTGCATCTCGTGCGCCTGAGCAGCAGCAACAGCAGCAGCTCTGGCAGCTGCAGCAGCAGCAGGGCCATGCCATGGCCAAGCTGTTGCGAGGCATGCTGGCGCCCCTGGGGAGCAATGCACTGAGGGATGAGCGCCAGGTGAGAGTGCTAGCCGCACTGTGACTGAGCCATAAAGAGAGCAATGGACGTACGCTTTACCAAACTGTGTGCATGCCTTTGGCCTTTGCCAGACCAGTAGGCTTACCATGGCCAGGATGTTGCGAAGCATGTTGGCACCCATGGGGAGCAATGCACTATGGGATGAGCGCCAGGTGAGAGTGATGGGCGTACCATGGCTGAGCCATAGGGAGAGTAGCAGACATATGTTTGCCGAGCTGTTCGCATGCCATTGGCTATTGATTAGGGAGAGCAGCAGACATGCATTTGCCCATCCGTCCGCAAGCTTTCGGCCATTGATGGACCAGTAGGCTTACCATGGCCAAGCTGCTCTAAGGTACTTGTGGCCCCCTGATATATGGTGTGCAACCGCATTGAATGTGTGATAATCGTGTGGTAGCCACGAAAGTAAACACAACATAAATGATCGAGAGAGAGAGAGAGAGAGAGAGAGAGAGAGAGAGAGAGAGAGAGAGAGAGAGAGAGAGAGAGAGATGTTGTCTTAGCCATACCATGGTGGTTAAAGCTGCTGCAAGGCACGTTGGGGCCCGTGGCAAGCAATGCACAGGAATGAGAGGTCCATGCCAGGGTGATTGACAAGTTGAGCAGCCTGCACAGGCTAGAAAGCAATGCACTGAGGAACGAGGTCCATGTCAGGGTGATTGAAAAGTTGAGGAACCTGGACAGGCTAGAAAGCAATGCACTGAGGAACGAGAGGTCCATGTCAGGGTGATCGTAAAGTTGAGCAACCTGCACAGGCTAGAAAGCAATGCACTGAGGAACGAGGTCCATGTCAGGGTGATTGACAAGTTGAGCAGCCTGCACAGGCTAGAAAGCACTGAGGAACGAGGTCCATGTCAGGGTGATTGACAAGTTGAGCAACCTGCACAGGCTAGAAAGCAATGCGCTGAGGAGCGAGAGATCCATGTCAGGGTGATTGAAAAGTTGAGCAATCTGCACAGCCTAGGTGGCGATTGCGCGGCCGCTCTGCCCAGGAAAATTCCTGCCATTCATGCAGAGCTTGCGTTTCCCAGGACGCTGCCTGCTGGGAAGCGTCTGTTCCTCATGCTTTACTGTGCATGCAGGCACGCTATTCTATTGGCATCTTTGTAGGCTCGCCTGCTCTGTTGATGAGCTTGGTGCATCATGCACAGTGCATGTACATCGTGCGTGATGCATGTGCATGCAAACGCTGATGCTGCTGCAGCTGGCAGGCCAGTGGCTGGGCCCTTGGGCAGGCGCCCCCCCCTCCCATGTGTTCTGTGACAAGTGCACTGCATCATGTGACATGCATGTGTGCGCAGGCGCTGATGCTGTTGCAGCTAGCAGGCCAGTGGCTGGGCCTGGCAGGCGCCCCACCCCTCCCAGGCTCCACGTCCCCCAACAACACCGCCGTGCTGGACAACAGCTCTGCGTCCAGACCCGCCGCCCCCACCAGCAACGGCGGTGCGTTGGACAGCAGCCGCATCTATGTCACGCTTCCGGAGGACGGCGCTGCAGCACCCCCCAAGGATAGCCCCATCGGAGGCCCGGCCATGGTGCCGCCGCCGCCCGCATTCGATCTAGCTGCACAGCTGGCGGCAGCTGCGCTCACATGTGGGCGTGGGCCTGGGCCAGCTCTTGGTGCAGCACGGCTGGCACTGCATGCGCACTGCACCGCGCTGCAGGCGCAGCCGCCGCTTCCATCCAACCTTGAGGAGCTGCTGCAAGCTGTGGATCAGAGCCCCAGGGAGGCCACGCGCTCGAGCTTGTTCTTGCCGCAGCCGCCGGCGAACGGCGGCATGAGCACACCCAACGCCAAGGTGCGTTAATGGACCATTATTGTGACTACTCAGACGGAGCTCTGCAGGTGCTATGAGCATGATCTTGTTTCCTGCTGCAGTGTGCGTGCACTTGTTCTTGTTGCAGAAAATGCTTGCACTTGTCCCTGCTGCTGCAAATGCACGCGCTTGTTCCTGCTGTAGCAAATGCATGCGCTTGTTCCTGCCGCATCTGCCGGCAAACAGGGGTATGTGCACGCCTGGTTTTAAGTACAATCGTTGCGCATTGTTTCAGCGGGGGTCCCAATAGTTCAAGGGTCAATTTCACAGGGGTTTGGGTTGGTGTCTGGTCAACCTCAGGTGTTGGGGTTCCTCCTTTTCCTGGGTAGGTGTCAACCTGGATAAGTGAGCTTGCTTCTTTCTCATGCCAGCACCACCTGAAGGCCTGCACAGTGAGCTGGATGGCTGTTTTTTTTAATGGAGCCTGAGGTCAGAGGCAGGCAGCAGTGCTTGAACATCTGAGATTCACGGTTAAAACCAGGCAATTTCCTCATGGCACTTGATGAGGCATGCAGAGGTTCCGCTCTGCTTCTTCACAGCAGCAGCTGAGCAAAAAGGAAGGGAAGAAAGGGCTGCGCATTCAAGTTCCAGCCGGACAGCACTGTTTAGGGCGGCGGATTGAGGGGACGGCCTTCTCATTCAGCCTGCGATGTTTTGTAAGCTGTGGCCAGCTTGCATGGGCAAGATGGCAAATGGACACAAAACATGTTTTCTCGACCTGGGCTCAAGCAAGACCACCCACTGAACTTCAGCATACCAATAAGCGGAGGGAATGAAACTCATATGGATTCCCTAGGGCGGCCAATCAAGAGGACCGCCTTGCTAACCTGCACGTGCACAAGCTTACAAAACACTACAGGCCAAATGACAAGGCCGTGCTCCTGTGGGCCCCAACTGGCCCACCTTGTCTGCATGGTCTGAGGACCTGTATAACATCCATTAATGGTGCCCTCCATCAGTTTTCGAAGTGAAAGAAAGTGCTGGGCAGGGTGACGTTCTTGCAACAGTCAACCCTACCATTGCACCGACGCATGAATTGAATGATGATGATATATGCATCAGCATGGCAAAAGCAATGACAACAGTTGTGAGTTCAAGCCACGTCTGCTTGTGCCACTCTCTTTTCCTGTCGTTCGGAATCCAACCCGATTCCTGAGTTCCAGGAAGGCAAATGTGATGACGAGACTGTCACGAGCCCAAGTCATTCTGCTGCTCATACTTTTCTGTCTTCATGTGAATCCAATCCTTCTGAATTCCTTGGTTCCAAGAGGGCAAATGCGATGACGAGACTGTCACGAGCCCAAGCCATCCCGCTGCTCGTACCTTCCTTGTCATTTCAATGCTTCTGAATTCCTTGGTTTCAAGGGGACGAACGTGACGACGACTGCCGCTGCTGTGACGTCATCGCATTCGCCCAAGCCAGGCCAACTTGCACCATTCTGGATTAATTGCATCAAAACCCTGTGCATCCATTGACCTCTCTACATTTCATACCTTGTTCCTCTGAATCCTTTGGTTCCAGGGGGGCACCAGCGATGACGAGGCCCACTCAACTGCTGAAGAGTTTAGGACCCCTGGGACTTCCATGACCAGCAATGTGCAGACACCTGGCTCCCAGTTCCAGACACCACACGCTGAGTTCGGCACACCATCGACATCTTTCAGAGGTGGGTGGCTGGACTTCAGACTGCAGTAGAGGTGCAGAGGTGCAGGAGAGGTGGGTGGATGGACCCTGGATTGCGAGTTCTCTAGGGTTGGTTGGGTGGACTTTGCATTGCAGTCGCCAAGGTCTTCAGTAAAAATGCCTGCCTGCGAGCTCATGTGGGTGGGTCACACCCTTGAGGGCTCCTGTGCAGAGCTTGGTGTGGGTGTGGCCTGCTCGCGCTCTCGTGCTGACTCTCAAGCAGACACCATCAGATGTCTGATTCTTCACATGCTGTTTGTGGCGTGCTCACACTCACTCGCTAATGTCCACATGCTGTTAGTGGCATGCCCGCACTCGCAAGCTAATGCTCACACGCTGGGTGTGCTTGTGGCATGCTCAAGCTCATGTGCAGATTCTCAGGCAGACGCGATCGGATGTTTGTTTATTCACATGCTGTTTGTGGCATGCTCACACTCACATGCCCACTTTCACATGCTGGGTGTGGCAAGCTCATGCTCGTGTGCTGACTCCTTGGTGGACATGGTCGGCTTTTTGGTTCCTTGTGCTTGCTCCGCCTAGCTCTTGAGCAAGCTCATGTTTGAGCATTGCTCATGAGCATTGAGCACGAATGGATCTGTGCCTCTGAGCATTGTTTGAGCATTTTGAGCGTGTCCGAGCATCCCGCACAGTGAATCTGTGTCCTCAAGATGCCGGGCCTGTCGCAGAGGCATGCTGGACCTGAGGTGATCTCCCTAAAGCATGAGATAGTCTAGGCCGTTAAATCAGTCGCGGTAGTTGTGGGATTCTACAACAAGTGTGATAATAAGTCAGTGGTGGTAGCTGTGGGCGATAATAAGTCAGTGGCGGTAGCTGTGGAATCCTACAAGAAGTGCATCCAAGCAATCATAAATGAGGAGTGTAGTGCGCCCATGCCCACGCAGCATCCCGGAGCCGTCAGGCTGTGCAAGGGTGTGCAGGCCTGAAAGCAACTCTTTGCCCTTTCACAGCCTGAGAGCTTTTGCACACGGTGCACAGGATTTTTCATTGACTGCTTGGGCGTGGCTTCAAGGTTGCAAACCTTGAAGGCGCTGCTTACCTTTTCACTGCTCAAGGGCTTCGAGACAGTTAAAACCCATTCCCAGCTTATCTGCAAACGGTGTGGCTCCAGGGTGGCACAGGCTCTTCAATTGCGCCCCCAAATTTTCATCTCCTATAGCTGCGACGCCTTGGCTGGTGGCTTGTCCCCTGAAGACCTGTAAACCTGAACTTCCAATCGCGCCTGGACTGCCCTGCCTGCTCAAACAGCAACCCCACTCTCTTGCTGTGTGTGTGTGTGTGTGTCTCCTGCACTGCCAAGAGTGGCCTGCCCAACGCTCAACAGCACTCTGCAAAGTGCTCTGCTCCCTTGCTGTTTGAGTGTCTCCTGAGCAGGCAAGAGCGGCCTGCCCAACGCTCAACAGCACTCTGCAAAGTGCTCTGCTCCCTTGCTCTGTGTTTGTTCTGCGCAGGCAAGAGCGGCCTGCTCAACCGCCCCGCAGAGGCCAATGATGCAGAGCCCCCATCAGACAAAGCATTGGTGAAGTGGCGAGCGGGTGCGTAGGCTGGAAGGCTGGGAGGAGCCTGTGAGCAATGTCTAGCAGTTTTAAGCGCGTGTGCATTTCTGAGCCTCTGTTGGACAAAGCATAAGGGAAGTGACGTGCAGGTGCGGGGGTTTGGGAGGCTGGGAGGTGCTTGTATGTAGTATTGGGCGTTCCCACAGCCAGCCCCCCCCACCCAAACCCCAAATAGTGTCATTTATAGGGATGGGCATTTGCCTGTAGCGCTATAAAGCGCTGTAAAATACCCTCACACAGCGCTATATGCCGATCTATAGGGAGCAGCATTGGTATATAGTGGCATTGTAATATTGCGCTATATAACACCATGTAGTTCTGGAAAATGGATGTACAGCGCTGTATATCGATCCCAGGTCATCTAGCTGTGCATGCTGTCTGCATGTCTTAGTGTGGGGCCTGCCTTTGTGCACACCAAACAAGTTTTTCCGGCTACAGCTTTTGAACTGGCTTGTTGTGTGGTACATGTGAGGGTTGGGAGGGGCTGGGTGGCCCTCCCTTTCCAGAAAGTAGGGGTGCAATTTTGGAGGTGTGTTCAATGAACAGTGCTCTCAGGCATGTGTTGCTCCAAGGTTTTCGACCTTAGGTGTTGCTGCAATGTGAACGTGACCATTTGATTGTATGGTGAGTATGGTTGGTGAGGCCCCACGCTGGGAGGTGTGTGTATGTGTGTGTGTGCAAGGCTTATGCAACAACAATGGACACTTCTTTGCGGTTGCTGCACCCCCTAGCTTGTGCAAGTCTCCATTCACTGCCCGACAAATGCGCCTGCTGCAAATTAAGAGAGCCAATTCCAGGGCCTTTGCGTCTAACAATCAGTACAAGACCGCATCAGATTACCAATGCTATCAGGTTACCCTTTGTTTGACTAGAGGGGCCCACATCTGTGCCAGCTAACTAGACAAGAGATTATTAGTCTAGAGACAGCACTTGTGTTCACTCTGCGTGGTTCACTATTTTCAGAGCTCTTGCTTTGCCCTACTTGATGCATTCAACACTCCCCTCCTATAGCGCGCCCCTTACAAGCTAATGACTGGTCATAGACAGGCTTTTTCAGGTCTGGTTCAATGCAGGAAAGCGCAAGGAAACCTGCACCACCTTCTGTATCAGTGAAGGAAGTCGATGTGTGTGTCAAAATACATGCACACAATTGAAATGTGCGCCATTGGCTTGCTGAACGGAGGGCTGCTGCACTGCTTGCGACCTGGTTGGGGGCCTGGAGGTGCCAGGTAGTGCATTTCAGTGCAGGTGCTATGGTGAACCTGTGGCCTTTAAGGCTGCAGCTTACGGTAAAATCCTGCAGATGCCAGGTAGCGCATTTCAGTGCAGGTGCGATGGTGTGTAAGGGTGCTGCAGGCACACATGAATCACTCCCCTCTGGGGGTGCAAGTCTCCAGGGAATGCCTGGATTTTATGCTTGCAAGCATTGTTGGTTGCTGTTTTCAAGCCTGGCGGTGCTGTCGGATATGGTGCTGCAGCTGGCAGTGGCAATGTGCTACGCAGGCTGATGCATACGACTCTCTTGACTCCAGCCCCTTATCACCTGCTTGTGTCATATGCAAAATTGCTGCAGGCCTGCTGGTTCTTGCAGATGTGGTGGTGCAGCAGCTGGCAGTAGCAATGTGCTACGCAGGCTGATGCACATGACTCACTTGACTCCCGCCCCTTATCACCTGCTTGTGTCATATGCAAAATTGCTGCAGGCCTGCTGGTGCTGGCGGATGTGGTGGTGCAGCAGTTGGCAGCGGCGATGCAGTGTGAGAGCCTGAAGTCTTGTGAGGTCAGCGAAGCACGCAGCTGGGTCCCAGAGCTCAAGGTCCTGCCACCCAAGTCAGGTGTGTGGATGAGAAGCTCTTGGGGACCTGCAAAGTGAAATTTGGTTTCCAACATTAGGTCGTTCGCTTGATATGGATAGTTCTATGAATCAGACAATGGAAGGTTGAAATTTTGCACCTTGCTACCAGCTGTTGTGCAACGGCATCTGTCATCTGCGTGTGTGCTTGGCTGCCGGTGATGGTTACCTCATGGGCATGTCAATCTATCAGGGAAGTAAGCCTCTTCAAATGCGCTTGCTTTTGTGCAATGGATTATGTCAACTGTGTGTGCGCTCAGCTGATGGTGTTAGCTACCTCAAGGGCATGCTAATATGAAGGAGGTGTGCCTCTTCAAATGTGCTTACCCAAGCATGAGGGCTCTTTCGTGGGCCTCCATTTGAGATGCCAGCCATTTTAAGGGCTGTAACAGGCAACGCTCTTGCTCCCCCACCTTGCCTTGGTATATACTGACAGGAATGAGAATGGCTGGCCGTATGCATGTGCGCACACACACACACACACACACGCTCACGCACGCACGCACGCACGTGCGAATGCACAGGCTCTGGGCCGTTGCTGCAGTCCTCCTCTACGTCTTGGGGTGCTGCCATCAGCACTGCGCAGCTGGACGCAGCAGTTGCAGGCCTGCGCAAGGGCGGCAGCACGCACGCCAGCTGGTGGGCAGACAAGCTTGTGGCTGTGCTAAATGAGGTGGGCAGCATTGCTGTAAAGAGCATGTTTGTCGGCTTAGGCAAATTCGGTGCCCGTTCATTTCTGCCATTCTGCCTGCCTTTAGGCCTTTCGGCTAATGCAAATTTGATATCCGTTTCTTATCTGCCATTCTGCCTGCCTTTAGGCCTTCAGACTAAGGCAAATTTGGTGTCTGTTTCGTATCTGCCATTCTGCCTGCCTTAAGGCCTTCAGGCTAATGCAAATTTGGTGTCCGTTTCATATCTGCCTTTCTGCCTGCCTTAAGGCCTTCAGGCTAATGCAAATTTGGTCCGTTTCATACCTGCCATTTGCCTGCCTTCAGGCCTTCAGGCTAATGCAAATTTGGTGTCCGTTTCATATCTGCCATTCTGCCTGCCTTTAGGCCTTCAGGCTAAGGCACATTTGGTGTCCGTTTCATATCTGCCATTCTGTGCCTGCCCTGTGTTGCATCTCATACGTGCTTTGCATGCCACAGCTGTGGTGGGCAGCAAAAAGCTTGTGGCAGCACTGACTGAGGTGCGGTGCAGGCGCACCCCACTCTCAGTGTGCGCATCAAATCTTCTATCAGTGGACACACTTTTTATAACTTGCAAAACTTTTAGTAAAAGTATATAAAGACCTGTATAAAGATAAAAAGGTAATAAAACAGGAATGAAGGAAAGTTTTTACTGTGTGTAATGGATTGGAAATATTTTTCTTTATCATGTAAATAGCAAACAGTTTTAATTTTCTCAAATGTTTGTATTGGTTTTTAATGTTATTCATGTAATATACAACGTGACAAATTTTGTTCCTGGGTGTTGCACGCCGACAGCTGTAGCAAACAGGCAAAAGTGGCAACCCTGAATGAAAGTGTGCAGCATCGTTTGCATGGATGCATGTCTGTGTTTGTTCCTGTTTTGTGTTTGTGTCACATCAGCAGGATTCAATTCGATCATATAGTTTTTTTTGCTATGCAATGTATACATGCCATCTGGTGGGCAGGCAAGTTGCAGCAGCACTCAGCCTGGTGGGAGTGCTCACTGATAGGGCACATCATAGGGTGCACACCAGATGGCGGGCAGGCAAGTTATGGCAGCACTCAGCCTGGTGGGAGTGCTCACTGATAGGGCACATCATAGGGTGCACACCAGATGGCGGGCAGGCAAGTTATGGCAGCACTCAGCCTGGTGGGAGTGCTAGCTGATAGGGCACATCATAGGGTGCGCACCAGATGGTGGGCAGGCAAGCTGAAGCGGCACTGGGCCTTGCTGGAGAGAGCTGCTGTGTCACTAAACTCATGGGGTGCTCACATCAGGGGGTGCTCGTGAGATCTGATTTCGGGGTGCTACAAGTACAAGTGGTCGAGGCGCCATAGATATGCAGTATATAAGCATCATGGATAGGCATGATACTTGAGGAAGTAGAAGTGCCCAGCTGATCACTGTGGTGCTTTGTTATTGGTAGCAAAGTGCGCAAGCTCATTTCAAGACACCATGGAGGAAGTAGAAGTGCCCAGCTGATCACTGTGGTGCTTTGTTATTAGTAGCAAAGTGCGCAAGCTCATTTCACTGCCAGTGGCACTGGGCGAGGTGCGCCCTGCGCGTTCCCTTGCCGTTTCTGAGAGCAAGCATATAAGCATGAGGGGAGCGGTTGCCGTGAGGTCATAGGGTAACAGCCTTGCTTTGATCCATCATTTGACAATTACCTGCCCTAGTTTGGCATGCACACACACACACACACACACACATGTACGTGCACACATTTGGCTCCGCAGCCTGGCAGCATGTTGGCAGACGCATATGGCGGCCCCGGTCTTGCCCAGCAGCTGTGCGCGCCCCTGGAGTGTTCCTGTGATGCAGACATGGCGTGCGCGTCATGGCTCGTCAACGGCATCTCGCGCAAGAACAGCGGGCTGCCCGTAGATGCGTCCATGGCAGGTGGGTGCTTGAAGTGTGCTTTTGCAGTGCGCTTGAAGTGGGGCTGCCCGTGGATGCGTCCGCAGCAGGTGGGTGCTTGAAGTGTGCTTGCAGTGTGCTTGGAGGTAGTGGGATTGGACGCATCTGTAGTAGGTGGGCACTCGGCGGTGTGCTTCACACACGTGGGTGCTTGAGGTATGCCTGCAGTGCGCTTGGAGGCAGTGCACTGTGAATGTGCTCAGATGCAGGGTGCTAAGACGCACAAAACTCAGGGTGTGCTTAAGCGCAGTGTGCTTGGCGTGTGCTCGGACACACCCGTAACAGTTGGGGGCAGTGTGCTTGTGGGTCGAAGCAGAGGACGACAAGGGCAAGGAATGGCAGGCAAGCGATTGCAAGCAAGGGATGGGAAGAGAAACGGCAAGCGAGCATGTGATGGCAAAAGCAAGAAATGGCAGGCAAGGGGTTACCAGCAAGGGATTAGAGCATACAGAACTTTGCCAAGGACTTATTCAGTCCACGTTGGTTGGATGACGTGCTTGGAAAATGATAGTCGGTTGGCATGAGTTTCAGAGGATGTGTGTACTACAACCCATTACCTTCCACCTAGGGCACCGCGACCAGTAGTAGGCACCTGCAGGTGTTGCTTGATAGGACAGATGCTCAATCTGTAGTAGCACAGCCATGTTGCTGGGTAGGTCAGAACAAAGGATGAAAGGTAAGAAAAAGGAAATTTGCAGAGGCAATGAGGGCACTCCCTTTATCAAGTAAGAAAAAAGGATGCCAAGGATGGAAGGATGGAAGGTTTTGCGTGCAGCCCTGAAGAGTTAATTTGACAGGATGATGTTAGATGCGAAGGATTACAGTGTTTGCTTGCAGGCCCTGGAAGGTTTTTGAAAGATGATGTTATGTTCAAAGTGCATGTGAGGAAGTTGTGGACAAGGTTGAAACTGTAGTCTTCGTCAGGGTGTGCGAAGGCTGCAGGTAAGGCTGGTGTGTGAATTACACAGACATGGCAACCCTGATGCAACATAAGCATGTCCATTTGCTTCCGGTAAACACACATGCGTGCACGCGCGCACACACACACACACACGCGCGCGCGCGCACACACACACAAGCATGCAGTAAATGACACATGTGCATGTGCACGCGCACGCAATAAATGACACAGGGGGCTTGCTCGCTAACGGTGATGCAGACGTGCGTGCCTCCCGCAATGGGGGCCTTCCTTGGGCAGGCGGCAGGGGCCACGCCCCGCCTGTGTCCATTGTGATGAACATGCTGGTGGACGACAGCGATGATGACGAGGACCTGTGAACGCATAGCAAGGTGCGCACATGTCGTCCTCCTTCTTTAAGGAATGCAGATTCGCCTGTGTCCAGTGTGTTGTAGATGCTAGTGGATGACAGTGATGATGACGAGGACCTGTGAGCACATAGCGAGGTATGCATCCAGTGATTCCTTTTTGGTCATGTTGGTTGGTGAAAATGAGGACCAGTGGGTGGAGGTTCTGTCCCTTGGTGCTCAGGCACCACAGCCTGATGCTGCGCTTGCTGAAGCAGCTCCTGGGTGGGTGGTGGCTGTGAGCAAGTGTTTATTGTGGTAAGGCCCTGGACAGCGTGTGCGTACTTTAAACATGAAGTCAGGGGTGGAGTATGGATTGTGGCAAACAGGCTGGTTGATGCAGATGGCGATCAAGACCTATGTGCCCAGCATGTGTGTGTGTTTGGTGCATGGAATCAAGGTTGAGTAAGAATTAAAGCCAAATTTGCAAGCTGGCAACAGCAATGTTGAGGAGGAAACAGCACTGTATGGTCTCTGTGCCCATGGGTGAGGTGTCATCACTCTCTACGCTCATCTTGATGATACTAGTATCGGTGGGCTTGGGATGGGGAAATGCGAGTTCAGTGTCATCACCTCATTTACATCATTATCCATGGCGTTACTTATTTTAATACTCAGTGGATTGCATATTCTAACATGGCATAAAGGTGTTGGTTGTGTTGGGGAAGGGGGAGGGGGAGTGCGGAGGCAGAGGTGCATGACAGTCAGAACAAAATCAAATGCATGCGGCCTCTTGGCTGGCGTAGTCTCCTTTTTTTCTTTTTCATGAGGACTGCGATCATGTGAGCTCATAGCGCTTGTGTGCCCCAGGGTGCACTGTGGATGTGTCCTTTCATTTTCCTGAGTCAAATTGGGGATTGGTTGTATCAGGGTCTACAAAGGTGACATGGGTATACGAGGGTCTGCGGGGGATACGGGCACCAGCAACAACTTTGAAACGGAACTGGAGAGCAAGGATCTGCTGCTGCTGGCATTTAGACTGTGAGTGTGTTAGGCTTCAAACACACAAAGCTGTGATGATGTCCAAGCATGCAGAAGCGTTGCTTGCACTGCTGACTTGTGAGGGGCAGTGCTTGAGTGTGTTAGGCTTCAAACACACGAAGCTGTGATGATGTCCAAGCATGCAGAAGCGTTGCTTGCACTGCTGACTTGTGAGGGGCAGTGCTTGCTGGCCCAGCCTCAGCTATCAGTCAAGTGTTTCCGCAAAAATAGCTGAGCTCCTGCGTTATTGCTTGCAGGAACCCAATGCCCATCCACGATGGACCCGGATCCACAATGCCCATCCACAATGGACTTGGTCCAATGGGCATCCACCACCAGGACAATCGAAAGAATATACAGATGTTTGACGATGTTTTTTCTTTTTTTCAAAGAAAGTAGTAACAGGGGACCTTCAAGTAGCATGCTTAAAGAGCGCTGACACAGTGGGCATTTCTTCCTTGCTGCTTAGTGCGTAGTGCGCAAATTACTGTGGTCCCACAGTAACGCAACTCTGGCGCGGGTTATGGTATTTGGGCGCAAGTGCATGAACCGTTCTGGTCCCCTTCCTCAAGATTCCAATGACTTACCTATGCATCAAGGTGCAGCCTCCCTCCTTTTCCTTTGCAACAAGCCTGAGTTGGAGCTTAAAGATTGTGTTCAATTTCATTGGGGCATGCCTTTTTGGCAATTGTTGGTGTTGATCTTGCGCTTTGTTCATCCATCATTCTTTTTTCTTCTTCTTGGGGGTTTATGCTGTGCTGGTCTGGCACACAGCTGTGCTCAAGCAATGAGGGTGCCGGTAGGCATGTTAGCATGCTAATTCTTCTGAAGAGGGAACCGAATCACTCTTTCGGCTTGGACCCAGCAGGTGTTGCTGTCCCCATGCTTTTTTCCTGACAAGAAAGCTTTTTCAAAGGGTGTTTGACCTACCATGGTGTCTGTCTCATGTACATACTATCATTCTTTTGATTTGGCTTTCGTGATTTGCAGTTCCGGACATGTAGACTCGTAGAGTCGCTTATGAGTCATTATTTGGATGGTCCTCAAGGAGTTACCAACATCATATGTCGAGCTGGATTAGCAGCAATTGCTGCTGCCATCACGCACTGTTATGCACACATTGCCTCAAGACAGTCTCACCTCTTCTCGTTAGATACGCAAACAAGTTATTTGTCCTGAGAAGTATGAGTGACACATTCAAGAAGATATACTAGACAAAAGAATTGTTTCAACTCTCATTAGCAACCTCCAAACCAATATTTTTGTCTACAACTCTCACGCTGGCTTGGTGGTAATGAAAGTGTAGATGCTATTGCAAAACATCAGGCAAATCAAGCAAATGTTAGTGTAGCAGATACTGGGATCCTGAGTGCAGTCCCGGCGGAAATTTATATTCACAAATTTTAGCCAAGGAGGAAAAAAGGGAGCATATTACAGACATGCCGAATCTTCATGCCCATTCCGACCTGTGCGCTATGGACTTTCTAGCACCAGGCGCGCTCTTGAGAAGACTCCTCTCAACTCTCGTCACCAAGATCAGGCACGGGCTACTGCTAGTAACCCTCCTAATCTCCATGGACTTCTTTTCTGTTGTTCCCCTTGGTGAAGGGGATGCACGGTGCCTCGGCCCTAGGTATCCTCTTTTCCTTAATTGATGTGGGGAATGTTTTCACTGCCTGCATAGTTTTTCCTTTTTCATCCACAGCTCCTGCGCCCGTTCCCTCTAGCATCGTCTCAGTGCTTTTCAGTGGTTTGGGGTCCTTGTATTAAAAGAATACCATTGCATAAAAAAACTGGAGTGGAAAAACCCAGTGGTTGGTGTTATGTGGCAAATTCAGCCATTTTCCCATAGAAAGCACCGAATTAGGTTTTACATGCCCCATGTGAGTTATAGCCCAATCTATTTAAGCACACAGGGCGATTTACACAAATCTGAGCATATGCTCTGGTAGCTTGTTAGTAACAGTAACAAGTTGTTACGCCAGCTACACTTCAGAGCTAAAACTGTCCCAATCAGATGGAGTGGCTGTGTGTGGGCGCACTTGAAATGCAAAACAAAAAGAGCAGAGAATTTCAACCGCAATTGAGCGGTTATCAATTAAAACTTCAACCGCTCATCAACCGCGGTTGATATCAACTGAATCAACCGCTCTTCAACCGTGGCCTGAAATGTCTGAGGAAGTGCACCATTATACAATGTTGCACAAGCCTGAGGCACCCTCCATAACCAAAAACATGTGGTTCGCTTCAACAGGCCTACTATCCCGGTATGCCCTTTCCCAGGCTGTCATCAATTAGACAGCGCGCTCCACATGCTCTCAGGTTGCCAAAGTCATATCATCTCCAGCATGACAACTGAACGCCACAATGTTGTTGGAAGAATAATAAATCAAAGCTCTTAGCAAGACCCCTTGGGGAGCAGGCTTAGTTCTCATAGATATAGGAGGTGGTGATCGGCTGGCGCAGCACAAACTTCGAATTCCTCCTCACATCTTAAAACAGAGCTTTACCCCCTTGCCTCTTCCCTCATAGATTTCCTACAAGGATTACAAGGATTAATCAACAGCCCTAGACTCTGGCTGATAGGCTGCTGGTGAAACTTTCTCAACCAGCATCAAAAATTGAAACCAACTCTGAAAAAAATTTGTACGAGTCTTGATTAGGAAAGCATTGACCTCAGGGTCACAAAGAAAAGAAAAGAAAAGCTACGTAGGCAGAGAAAACTCTCCCTACATCAATTAAGGAAAAAGAGACACATTGGCTCAAAGAGCCGTGAGTCTCCCTCACCAGAAGATGAGAGGGGAATTAATGTGGATCGGGTTGGTTACTGGCAGCACGCTGCTCCAGGGCACCAGTGTAATGATGAGTGTTTTTTTTTCAATGGCACGCCTGGTAGAGGTAAGTTTGTGCACATATTGTACAGAATGGGCATGGAGTTTTCTTGCAAGTGTTTCGGATCTCTGTGAGTCAATCCCTAAATTTTTGAATTGATCAAGGGTATGGGCAGTGTAAATGTTCCCACCCACACCCAGGAGGATTGGGTGGATCAGCATCAGTTATAATGCGAGAGCTTTTCAAGAAAGGAATGAAGTCTGTGATCGGAAGCCGGGCAAAACCATGTAACGGCTTGAAAAGGTCAATTAAAAGATCCTTGTATTTTCTGGGCAGCTCACACACCTCGAAGCTATTGCAACAAAAGGGAGCATGTAGATTTCCCAGAAGATCTAGACTCACCTCCAGCCATGCAGATACTATTATGTTTTTCTCTTTTTTTCCTTCTTCCTCCTCCTGCTCACACCATGTGCCACATGGTAACAGTGTTACGCAGCAGGCATAGGACCACCATAGCAAAACGCGTAGAAAAGAGAAAAAAGGCAAGACTCAAAGCTCTTTTGAGCCAATGTATCTACTTTTCCTTGATTGATGTCACACAGGGAGAATTCTCTCTGCCTACGTAAAGAAAATTTTTCTTCTGAATTGACATATTATCTTTTTCATGCACCCTTGAGCTGGGCTTGACACTTGTTAGAATTCCTTGAATGAACAGGCTAGCAGTCAAACGCTTTGACTGGAGGCCCTCTTTTTTTCTGTAGCCCGTAACCTTAGAATTCCTTGGTGTGCTGCATCTTAATTGCCCACCACACTTCGCTCTTGTAACTTGTTCACACATTCTTACTCCTTACACAATATCTCCTTTCTTGTATGCCTCTTTTACAAACTTTTTGATGCTCCTTCATGTACATATGAACTCATTTCTGTCAAAGTTTCCTGTCCATCACACTCTTTCTTCACGCTTCTCCTAGCAGTCATGCGTTTTGACTGATGGCTTCTCTCTTGTAAATCCTGTAGGTTTCTTTTCTGTTTGCATGCCAAGACTGGTGGCATGCAATAATGACACGCAAGGAAAAATAAATGTTTCTGCTGGACATTTTTTGTCAGAAAAAAGAAAAAAGAAAAAACTACGTAGGCAGAGAAAACTCTCCCTACATCAATTAAGGAAAGAGAGACACATTGGCTCAAAGAGCCGTGAGTCTCCCTCACCAGAAGATGAGAGGGGAATTAATGTGGATCGGGTTGGTTACTCGCAGCACGCTGCTCCAGGGCACCAGTGTTATGATGAGCGTTTTTATTTTCAATGGCACGTCTGGTAGAGGTAACTTAACTTGAAGTTTGTGCGCAAATTGTACAGAATGGGCATGGAGTTTTCTTGCAAGCGTTTCAGATCTCTGTGAGTCAATCCTTAATGTCTTAAATTGATCAAGGGTATGGACAGTGTAGATAGTCCCACCCACACCCAGGAGGATTGGGTGGAGAGTAATCTCTGCGCCTTAGAGTTGTTTGCACAGTTCACTGTGTTGTTGCTGTGAGGCTTCTAGCTGGGCACCAAGCCTCGTATCTTCGCATTATTTGATTTCTATCAAGTGAATATGACGGGCTGGAGTTGTGGTACTCCCCATACTGCGCAGTACCCAGTTTGAGGGTGGGGTGGGTGGTCTGTTTGGGTTAGTTGGGTGAGGAGCGACCAAGATTACATCAGGGCGGCTGGAGTTGCGTCTGGATTGCATAGAAACCGTGGGTTTGAAGAGGTTGGAAGGTACAGCACGATTAGAGACTTGCTCAGGGACTTGCAGCTCATGTCGGGCTAAGCGGCTTGTGTTGCCCGCATCCAACTGCACAAGATTGGCCCCATATGAGCCTTCACTGACCAGTTTCAAAATCATCCTGCAAGCAATATTGTGACACTCAGTTACCATGTTACGAATGACAGGACATTGGCAGCCAGATAGGGTGTGGAGAGCGCTATCCATGTCATGGCAATCAGGTAGGGGGCATGTCAGGCTGGTGGATCTTTTATATCGGACCGCAAGTTTCTGATTGTAGAGGGTGCCTGTGCGGTATTGGAAGACAGTTCGTTTCATTCGAGTTGAGAGACTGGGTATGTTCCAAGAAGCATTGCTAATTTTCTTGCTTACGTGAGGTAGCAAACTCTGGTAGTAAGTAAGACAGTCTGCCTTCCTGTCAGCATAGCCCAGCTTGTGTTAAGCATGCATATGGGATTTTAAAGCATTTTTAAGGTCTGGGAGGTAGCTCAAACGAGGAGAAGAAGGGTGGGATTGAGGAGGCCTAGGATCTGTCCCTTCCCGAGCCAGCCAGATTGTATTGTGGAAAGGGTTTCCTTGTCAGACTTGATTTCAATTTTTTGATGCTGGTAGAGCATGTGTCTCGAGCAACTGATCAGCCAGAGTCTCGGGCTGTAGGCCACCCCTTGTACCTCCTTGTTTCTGCTGGACAACAACCAGCGTGCATTAAGCCTTAGTTCCTGAGGAAAGACCCAACCATTGTGACAGTCAATGCTGAGGCACCTTCAAGGTTTAAACTCTCGAGGACACACGATCATGCGAACAATGATATTAGCATTCAGTAGCATTCAGAACTCAAATCACCAGTGAAGAGCCCAACCCTATTCTGCACCAACACTACCCTCCCCCAGCAGCAGGAGCAGCAGCACCTGTACAAGAAATGCACGCAGGTGGCTTTGGAGGAGCGAAGAGGCATGGACAAACTGCAGACCAAGAGACCCGAGTTCGAGTACATAAGACTGCGCAGGGAATAAAAGCAGCATGGGTCCCTAATAGGAGGTATGGGGGGGTGTATGGGGGTCCTCAAGGGTCGTCCATACCCCGTGCCATGTCTTGGAGAGATTACAGAGGGTACTTGTCTGCTGAAGAGATTCAAGCAAGGCAACGCAGTTGATACCTTCTTTGACATGTGCACTCACCAGGCTGTATCGGCGGTTACCCTTCCTGAAGCATTGCATTGCATCTTTAACAGTGGATGCTGAGTACTGAAGTGCAAAGCAGAACATAACACATTTACTATGGCCTCTTGGACCTTTTTTCAGAGCGGTGCTGTTCTCAAACTTTCTGTGCTTCTTGTGGAAACATAAAAGTGTATTTTCCTAACACTACAGCCTTATGGAATTTTTTGTGCATGACTTTGCGTGCTTGTTTCATTAGAGTGACTGTGTGTGTGATTTTTACAGTTGACGCTTCTGAACTCAGCCCAAGGCTTTCAGTTGACATTTGCACATGTTTAGTTTGGTTACAGGCACCTTTTGCTTCAGCTAAGCTGCCCTCGTAGGCAGGTACAGCTATGTAACCCTATCCTATCCTATCCTATCCTATCCAGAACTCAAATGCCAAACACTGCTTAACGTCCTAGTGAACATGGAGCATTGCAAGGGCATATTTGAACTGGATGCTTTTGAAGCATGTACAGCAGTACACTGTTCATCAAATGTTTTGAGCATTCATCTGATCCAACAATTTTGAACCTTTGGAGCATAGTCTACCTCGTGCTGTTTTATCAAACATCAGACCGCAACGAATATGTTTTTTTTCAAGTCCAAGTATATGAGTTGCGCTCCATTGGCTATTTCTGGTTGCGGGCCTCAGTGTTTCCACTCACTGCCCTTGTAGGCGGATATAGCGATGGAACCTTGGCTTCAGGATTCAAGACTTGTTGGCCAATTTTGAAACCCTGGCAAACCTTTTACAGCTACAAAACCCATGCATGTAACCCCTAAGTGTGCAATGTAAATCTTTGCATCCTAGCTCAGCTCTTTGTTTGTTGAGAGTGACATGCGATCCCATGAAGGGGCAAAGAAGGCAATTGATTCCAACAGGTAATTGGTTCCTCTGTGTGTCAAAATACATGGTTTTACAAGATCACTTGAGAGACGCACATGTAGACTCACAAGGCATAAGTGCACCTTGAGCATGCATGAGAGGACGGAAGTTCCTACTCTCTCTAAACATTTCAGAAGGAAAAGTGCATGGCTTTCAATTGTATGAACCAAAAAGTGAATAATAATAATACAAAGAGCATTCACAATCCTGCTGAAAGAAGAAACTGCACAGCCATTCACCTGCATCGAGGAAAGAAGAGGTATTAACTGCGCAGGCAGCATTGAAACTCCCTACATCAATAGAAAAAAATCCCTTCTTTTGAGAAGAAAGGAGCACATTCAGAGTGGAGGTATCGTGAGAATGTAGGATGGGGGGTTTAGGGGCAGTGGCCCGCTCCAGGCTTTGATAGTGAGAGTCACTATCGTCTTTTGTAGATCATGCCTGGCACCTCAAAATACTAAATGTAGAAAATGCTTGCACTCAAAATAAACCCCCACATGCAATGCTTTAATCCAAAATTGTACAGACAACATGGTGAACATCATGCTGCATCCTAATATACATTTTTCTTGTGGAAGGTACAAGCCTGCACAACTCTTTGATGGTTTTTCCATACATTTGCATGGGTTGGCAGGGGAAAACGCAGAGCCCATTGCTGCAGCACACACTCAAATCATTGCAGGAGAAGCAGCTAAGCTTAGTATAGCTTCACCACCCTGACGCCCTCATTCAAACCACTCATTGATGATGGTGCACTCCATGGAAGGGGCTGAATCACCCACACAGGGAAAACTGAGGTCATGCAAAACATCGGTTTGCACTGGTTAGCACTCCATTGGGCTTTTGTACATCTCAATTCCCAGGTACAGGAGATGGTCAGAAACACTGCGGGCACAGGCACAAGAATGGAGGGTACAGGAGATGGTCAGAAAGACTGCAGGCACAGGCACAAGAATGGAGGTGAGCAGGGAGTTCTGTGACAAACTCGGAGAGACACGAACAGACAGCACAGTTGACGCAAGAGGGGAAGGGTTTGGTCTGTAGCAAAGTTGGAAACACATGAACAGCAAGCACAGATGATGCAGGAGGGGAAAGGGTTTGGTTAAAACAGTGCAGCATGGGGCAGTGGCCCCTTGAGCGCCTGAAAGCACAATGTCTTCTCTTTTTCCCCCGAACACACGTCACCAAAATGCATGGATCTAGAAAGTGGACCACGTCATAAAAGAGGCATCAGAGCAGCCACATGATGGCATGATGTACCAGCCGTCCCAACTCTGGTATTGCTCGTATCCAAGCCTTGGACCCTAATTTGAGCTTCTTTGCACAATGCATGAGCAGGCCCCTTTAGCACTGTATCCCAGCTTGTATCCCAGGTTACTGCTTAAGGTTCAGGGGCCGGCAAGCAGGCTTTCAGCACCTGACCCCGCGCAAATGATTCAATTTTGATTCCTATGTCATGCCTGCTCTGGAGTGGTGCACGGAGGCACACAAGCCAGCCCCTTTTTTCTATGTCCTCCGAGAAGGGTGAGCTTGAGGGCGTTGGGGTCTTGTGGAGAGACAGAAGGGCTCCAATGGTCCCATGCTTTGGAGTGGTGCACGGCGACACACAAGCCAGCCCCTTTTTTCATGTCCTTTTATGAGGACATTTGAAAAGGGCGCGCTTCAGGGCATTGGGGTCTTGTGCAGAGACAAAAGAGTTCCAAAAGTCTTGCTGAGAAGGTTGAGTTTAAGGACAGAGGGTTCACTAAAACCTCGTAAAAAGTAGGGTCGCCTGCATGAGCAGGTTGTTGGCAAGAGTTAAAGGTGGAGTTTACCTGAGAAGGTCTGACCATAAGAAAGATGGTTTGCCAAGATATTTTGAACCTTATCATTTTGAAAAGAAGAGTTGCCTACACGAGCAGGTTGTTGACATGGGTGCAAGAAAAAACAGTCTTGTTTAGTTGACAGGAGAGGAGCCGCCACTTCAAAGTGCAAGCAGTACTCGAGAGGGCAAAGAACCAGACACTCAGGACCATCAAGCAAACTCCAAAGAGGGCAAGCACTAGCCACTCCTCTGAAGGTTGCAAACACCAGCCATGGGGAAGGCACAGGAGGTCCAACGCTGCTCAAGTATTTAGAAAAGCTATCCCCTGCTGTTGCCTCTCTGCAAGCACCGGACTGTTTTGATCCAGGGATATCCAGCTTGAGGGGTTAGAATGCGTAAGGTGTGGTTAAAAGCCCAAGCCTGTCGCACTGGCTGATTGCACATGTGGTCAACCATATGATAGCCAAGAGTGTGAGCCCGCGAGCCTCCTGGCTACCCTTACAGCTTCAACTCCTGCTTACAGTCTCCAATCCTTTGTACAAAGTCATAATACAAAGTCCTTCAGCACATTCATGCCACAGCACAGAATGAAGGAGACGAGTTCCTATCAGGTGTGCAACATTATCCAAAAAGTCTCCAAGCGTTTCCCTTGTGGCCTTCAAGCTGACTTTGCTGGCTGATTCTCACAGAGGGGGCTCAATACTTTGGTGGACATACATTTTCTTTGTAGGATGCGAACGAGTCCATGTGAAGCTAAAGTGCGAGGATGTGCAAAATCCACAGCAATCTCGTTAAATTCAATCTCGTTGAACTCTGAAACAAATTGTGCACCTACCTAGTCGCACTCATGCACAGCTCTAAGCTTAGTGCGACTTCAGGAGCTGCACCCACATGAGTGCGACTAGGTACGAAAGCTGCCGCACAGGGCTCCCTGCCTTGATTGCGCTCACCTCAAAGTTTGTAAAAAGCTCAAGTTTGAAAAAGTGCAGAATTTACTACACTGAACAATGTTCAGTAAACATCCCTGCCTCAATTGCATCCACCTCACCTTGTGCACCAGCCCAGGAAGCATGCGCTGTTGTGGCAGCTGGGGTCTTCCCCACTGCTGTCGCACACCAGAATTTTGCTGTCCAGGGAGCCAAAAGGTGTCTCCACATCCACAATCCAAGCCTGCAAGTTGGAGAGCGAGCCAATTGTTGTATAGGTGAATCTGCAAAGGAAGAGAGGAAGCAGTCTCCATGTCCATGCTCCAAACTTGCAGAGTCAGGGTTCCTTCTCTCTTGGTGGAGGGGTTGCATGGAGCCTAGTCCCTACTTATCCGCTCCCCCTAATCAATGTGGGGAGTGTTTTCCCTGCCTGCGTAGTTTTCTTTTCAGGGCTGCGCAAAGAGAAGCACACATGTAGAAAGTTTAAGCAAGCAATTGCACGAAGCACAAGAAGTTAGAGCTTGAACAACCAATTTAATTCCAGCCGACAGGAGTTCACTCTCTTGCCATGTCAATTGGCACAATGTAAGTATAGACACAATAGCAAGGACATTAAAACATGCACTAACATGCACAATCTTTTCCGCCCATGTTCAAAAGCACTTTTACGCTTGACAACGATCTCTTCATACCGTACTCTACTCTTAGATCATCCCGCAAAAATTATGTTTTTGAAGGGGTGCAAGGAGAGCAGGACAACCTGAAATCATTCATTTTAGTGGCCGTGGGAAAGTGCGGGAAAGTAAAAAAAGCATTTGAGAGAACTTTAAGGGGGCTGCTGGCCCAGCGGGAACGTGCAAGATTGGAAAAAATAATAATGGAGAGGGGTGCGGGATTGGTGCGGGATTGTGAAAATTATAAATTTTTTTGGGGGTGCGGGATGATCACCTAGAAGTGCGGAAATGTTCTTTGAAGAGCTTGCCCAGAAAGGGCTTCCCAGCTCTGACTGTATACGAGTGGCAGATGAGCTAAAAGAACGTTTTAACGGGAAGCCCTTGGCTGTTTACCAGCATGTATTGAATGCACTGCCCCAACACAAAGTGAAGCCGAGTGAAACCACAATCAGATTGCAGGTAAATAAATTAAAGATGGAAAGTAATTTTGAGGCGTGACACGCAGCACACAGACTTGTGCAAAGACTGTGCCGAAATCAAGAGCGTTTGCGCAGGATGGTGCGAGCATTTTCATTTTGAGCAACTTTAGCACTCTCATTTGTTTGTTTGTTTCACTTTCATATCAGCACTTTCGTTTAAGCACCTTCTTTTGCTGATGACAGTGTGAGCTTTTTCATATTGAGCATTTGTATTTGCTGACGATAGGGTGGGCGTTTCCATTTTGAGCCTTTTCATCTCTAGCATTTTTGTTTTTTCATTTGCTTCATCTTCATGTTGACGCTTTCATTTTTAGCACCTTCCTTTGCTGATGGCAGTGTGAGCACGGAGGCACTGGACCCCTGGAATGCACCGAACCCAACCCCGAGGATAACACGCTCCGCACCTCCCGTGCCAAGTGGCGGAAACCCATGATCTCAAGCGGTAAGGATGGCACGATGTCCCTGTTGTGAGTAAACCTCCAACTCTCAGTGATGACCTGGTTGAAGGTCTGCTGCCATGCCTGGTCGCCTACACGTGGCGACCCAAACGTCCACTGCCTGCATTTGAATGCGTGCCAGGCGCACGCTAGTGAGAACCCAGTGCACGTCAAGTATCAGGTGCTGCCATGCATGGTTGCCCTAGCATAACAACCCCAACGTCCATTGTTTGCGCGCGTACAAACATAAGCTGGGTTACTGAATTGGTTGCCTAAGCGTGACGACCCCAAACGTCCAATCCCACGCACATATGTGCACAGGTTTGCTCAAAGCTTGGTGAGCGTGCGCTGACACCAACAATGGCATATTGTAGCTTCAGTGGTGTGATTCAAGCCCACAACTTGATGCCATCTTGAAAACAAGCTCGATCGCTTTCAAGAAAGTTTTCTCTGCCTGCATGATTTTTTAATTCAGTGTTCAGTGCAGCTCTCGCCTGAGACCTGGCAAAAACAGCATGACAAGGCGTTTGCATGGTTTTCCAAATGCGCTGTACTGAAACAAATGTCAATTATGTATGAAACAAATGTCAGGTGGTTCCCAACTGCTGCAGGAAAGTCCATAGTCCACACACCTGACATCTGTGAAGCCAAGCTTGAATTTCAAGTCCAGGGCACAGAGGGAGGAGATGGCAGCACCCATGGAATGACCAGTGACGAACAAGCGGGGGGTGTTGTGCTGCCTGTGTGTGTGTGCATGTGTGTGTGTGTGTGCGCGCACAACAAATCAAGACATCCACCTCCCTGGTGTTCTTACTCGCCTCCTTGGAGGTAGCTGCTGAGTCATCTGTGCTGGCTAACAGGTTTCAAGGAAGCAAATCGAGACACCCATCTCCCTCAAGCTCCTCTTTGCCTCCCTAGATGCAGTTGCTGTGTCATCTTTCTTGTTCGATGTTGGAGGGTGCCAAGAAAAAGAATCGAGACACCCGTCTCCCTGAAGTTCCTGTGCGCCTTCCTGGAGGCAGCTGCTGTACCATCTGTCTCAATCAATGCTGGAAGGTGCCAAGCAAACAAATGTAGACAAGTGCCTGTGTGCCTTCCTGGAGGCAGCTGCTGTGTCGTCTTTCTCATTCATTGCTGGAAGGTGCCAAGCAAACAAATCTAGACAAGTGCCTGTGTGCCTTCCTGGAGGCAGCTGCTGCGTCGTCTTTCTCATTCATTGCTGGAAGGTGCCAAGCAAACAAATCGAGACACCTGTCTCCGTGAAATGCCTGTGCGCCTTCCAGGAGGCAGCTGATGTGTCATGTGCCTCAATCAATGCTGGAGGGTGCCAAGCAAACAAATCGAGGCAAGTGTCTGTGCGCCTTCCTGGAGGCAGCTGCTCTGCCACCTGTGCTCGCTCACCTGCGTAACGCTGCTGCTGCAGCTGTAATGTTGGATTGAAGGGAGCTGTCCGTCCAGAGAGACAAGAAGCCTGCAAAACAAATAAGCAGACAGCATCAAGTTATATGCGACCCAGCAACATGTATTTGTAAGCCTTTCAATGCGTTCAAAAATAGCAGATTGACAAAAGAAGCACACAGAAGCACCGATGCTGTCATTTCAACAACCACATGCACCTGAAGGTGGAAGGTGAAGTTTCAAGACCCTGTTCGTCCCCCTCAGAATTGTCCCCGTCAGATCTAAAACCCTGTTTTTTACCCGTCAAAGGAAACTCACAGGAACGATGGCGCAGAGTAGCATTGCCTGCACCCTCAACCTTATGTGCAGCCAAATGATGTCTATATATACGTCTGCCTACGCACTAAATTTTAAGGACCCCATCCCCTCTTACCTGCATGCACGAAAGCATGGGGCGCTTCAGGCAGCGGGAACTGCTTGTCTTGGCGCCACGACTTCATGTCATTCAACCAGTTCCCCCAATTGCCAGAGTCGGTCCCCCTACGCGCGTGAGCAGAGGACAGTAGAGCAGAAGACTAGGCCCTTGAGAATAAAGGGATCAGCTTGTTTTGATGCCACGACTTCATGTCATTCAACCAGTTCCCCCAATTGCCAGAGTCGGTCCCCCTGCGCGCGCGAGCAGAGGACAGCAGAGCAGAAGACTAGGCCCTTGAGAATAAAGGGATCAGCTTGTTTTGACGCCATGACTTCATGTCGTTCAACCAGTTCCCCCAATTGCCAGAGTCAATCCCCCTGTGCAAGCAGAGGACAGCAGAGCAAAAAGCGTGCCCATGAAAGCAAGAGGATGCGCTTGGCTTTTCCTAAATTGTGTGCCTGGCGCCACAGCGCACCAAAGTTTTGAGCAGAGGCTAGCACTTAGGTGAGCAGTCAGCCGTTTTGACTGGAGGCCTTTTGCTTTGGAAGCTGTCGCCTGTGCTTTTGATACCTTGGTGCGAAAAAGGTTTGTTTCATACAACATAAACACACACAAAACACAAAAAAGAACTCGTCCTTGTACATAAGACAAGGTTAATTTTTTGCATACAAAAGGTTGAGAGTTGAGTCAATGTGGAGTCCCCCAGCCAATGTGAGAAAGAGATGCTGCAGAAGGCAGAGCGAGAATGATACAGATTTGCAGCCAAACCATCGCCTACAGCAGTTGGAACTGGGCATTTTACAGAGAACAAGAGCACCCTTTGCAAGTCAGTGTTTACATGTGCAAATGGAAATGAGTATTAATGGCTCATAAATGTAAGCATTGCATCCTTGCCTTATTTGGAATGCACACAATTGAAGTGACCGGTTAAGAGAATGGAAATGATGCAGCATGCTGTGCAAGTAAGGAAGTACCATTGCCTGATGCGCGCAGAGAATTATGTGCACCCTGCTCCAATGCTAGCCATAATTACCTGAACACCACCACTATGGCATCCAAGTCCGCTAGGTAGCCAATGTAGGACATCAGGTCCCACTTCTCGTCGAATATTACCTGTATTCCAGAAAGGAGGCACTACTACTCTGTCAAGGGAGCGAAAGTCACTACTACGGCATTGGACTTTTGGAGTTGCCATACTCAGCCCTTGAGTGAGACATCTGTTTGCTGCCTATGGATAAAAAAAGCAGAGTGCTGGTACTCCATGTTTCCGTGAGTGCGTGCATGTGTGTGTGTGCGTGCGTGCGTGCATGTGTGTGTGTGTGTGTGTGTGTGTGTGTGTGTGTGTGTGTGTGTGTGTGTGTGTGTGTGTCATCTCACCTGGAAGGGCTTAAAGTGGGGCACCCGCTTGCAACGTGTGCATGTCCAGGCTGCAATAACTTCCTTGTCACTGCAGTAAGCGGCTGAAGTGAGCCTGGCCATGAGCTTCGCGCGATTGATGTCAAGAGGTGCCTCTTGCGTTGGAGGAGCTTCTATCTTTTGTAATTGCAGGGAGGCAACGGCCTCTTGCGTGAAGACTGTGGCTGTGTCATCTAGCTGCAGGCCATCGTCTCTCTGGGTTCTGGATTTGATTCGGCTGGCTGCTTCGGGGAGGTCAGGCGGAAGGTCTTGGTCAGTGCGCTGATGCCATAGCCCTGAGAGATCCTTTATCTGGCTCTCCCCTTGCTTGTCCCCCCTATTATCAGTGTTATCATCATGTGCCTTGACTCTGACCGCTTCCTGTGGACTGTGCCCACTGTTCCTGCTCCCTGGGAGCCTTGCTGACTCGGCCACAGGGTGGATGAATGTCAGCAACGCGGCGACGAAAAACAACAGGGGCTTCATTTACCACGTTAAAAACACAACACAACACAGCCAAATTTGTTTAGAGTGGCCGCTCTGTGTGGCATTTGGAATATGTTCATTCCTCAATTGAGGAACAAACAGGTCGTCGCAAGGTTCTGAATATCTTCCGAGTTACCCGTAGCTCCAGTCATCCAGTTTGTCCTCAGTTTTGGTACGAGCTTGACTTCTCTCTCTTTGTATCTGAAAGGAGAGCTAGAGCTTTAATCTTAAGCCCCACGTTTCTGAAATTGAATTAATTGGTTGCCTTGGGTGGTCATCTGGGCTTCGACAAGGCCTAAAGGCTGAATTGACAAAACAGGCAGGCTGCTCAGCTGTCATGGGTTTGCCACCCATCACTCCAAAATCCATGCAACCCAGCAAAAAGTAGTTTTCCAGCTGTATTAGACTTGAGGCAGGCTACATATGACGCAATACTTTCCTGTACAGCCTGTTAGACATGCAAGTGCGGGCACCGGGCCAAGGGAAACAAAAACGAACCAGCGATTCCATCAAAAAGGTGCCGGTGGTACTGGAACGCCTGTATGGATCCACATGCACGCTGCTGCCCCTGCGACTGGCCATCCTGCGCCTAGCAGCCCAGGCAATTGATCCAGGATTGTTAGGACAGCTGAGCGAGGGTCTGCTGCATCCGGGTAGGCTCCATCCCCAGCACACAATCACTGCAATGCTGTTAATTTTGATATTATTTTTCTGCCATTCAACTTCCATTGTCCGTTCATGAAGAGCACGCAGCAGCAATCCCTTTGAGTGTTTTTCGGGCTTGGTCTGACTCGTACTAATTTTTGCAGCCCTCTCTCACTCACTCACTCACTCGCTCACTCTCTCTCTCTCTCGCACACACACACACTCTCTCTCTTTCCCAGTTTTTGAATCGTAAGCTTCTTCCTGCAGCAAGTAATTAAGCAGCTGGAAGCGAAAACAAGGCTATATAGGTTACACTGAACAGGATCAGGGTAAACCGCCTGCAAGCATTTTGAGGTTGTCATTGCAAGGATCAGTAGCATAAGCTGCCTTGCTTTGATGTGCATGCCTGAACAGGGTCGCTCTTTCACAGGTGGCAATCATGATTGCATCCAGGATGCCAGGTCCCTGTTCATCCAGTCGTTCAATCAAATTTAAGCACTCAATTAACACGTGCATTGTCATGCAGGTTTACAAGGTTTACAAGGGTCATTGTCATGTAGGTTTACAAGGTTTACAAGGGTCATTGTCATGCAGGTTTACAAGGTTTACAAGGGTCATTGTCATGTAGGTTTACAAGGTTTACAAGGGTCATTGTCATGCAGGTGACCCTCCTGAGTATGTCCAGCTCCTGGAAAGCACCCTGGTGGTACTGTCCCCAGGCGCCCCACCTGTTCCGTCCCAGCTGTCTCTCACCAGGGCTCTTAGCCAAGAGGAGGTATTCCACTGCTTCACGTGCTCACAAGAGAGCAAACACGGGGCTGTCAATGATGCGCATGCTGCTGCTGATGTGCATGGGGCTGCCAAGAGCACTTGCTGTTTTGCAATTGGGTGCAGGAGGGTCACAAGGCTCATCAGGGTTTCAAGGCTAATTGACTGTTATAACGAGGCCATTGAAACGAATGCAGGCAGTGCATATAGGATTGTGATCATTTCACCCTGGTCAATCAATGTCAACACTAATATGGGCATGTCTAGGGATTTTGCTCACACCATTCAAAGGCTGCAAATGGACCCCTGGGCCCGGCTTCTTGTCCGAACAGTGTGCTCTCGCAAAAAAGCATCCATTTCATGAAATACAACTTTTGTTGCCGCCTGACCATACAGATGCATCCAAGCCTCTCTCTTGCTGTTTTGAGGAAGCGATCATCATCACCAATATCATCACTACTACCACCACCATCATCGCAATCATTCATCATCAACGGTTGCAGGCATCTATGATACAGTCACAACTTGGCTCATGATAGGCTTACAAAACGAGCTGGGTCCAGAGCTCATGTTGACCAGACATTGAGTCACTCTTGATATGTCTGGTTTTGGCACTGCTTGCACCCTGTTCCGATCCAACTGAGAAAGGCATCAAACCTGCACAAGCTTGCTATCAATTGTATTGCTTTCCTTTTTTATACGGTCATGCCCTGTGGCTTTACTCCTTCTAAAAGGAAAGGCACGTGGCATTGCCCAAACCACTGCTTAGGTATGTGCAAACATCCAGCCTCTTCCTTACAAGTTCTCGCGTTCACCATCCATTGCACGCAGATTGTGCTGCGTGCTGTGGACACCCTAGTGCGCAGTGGGCAAGAACAGAATGTGCTGCGCCAGGGTTTCAGGAAGGTGCGGGTTTTGCTTGGTGTAGTCTTGACCTTTGTCTTTTTTCCGGGTGTGCTGCAAGATGGAAGCGAGGGTGCGCCTACCTAGCTCAAGCTCATTCTCGCTCACACTGTGAGTCACAGCTGAACCTGTTACACTGAACTACCCTGAACCAGTTTTAAAAACTGGGACTTGTCCACCAACGTGCCATCAAACTTGCTAACAGACTTCAAGCCCTTGCTGATGTGTATTTTGGTTACAAGCTTGTTACCACTAGGCGCGCCACTGAAGGCAATTAAACCTCGCACAGCCAGGTTTTGGAGCTGGGTGCTTCCAGTAACCCTCCAGATCCCCATTAGCATTTTCTGTTTTGCAGCTTTGTGGTGGAGAGGACTCATGGATTTTCTAAGCCAATGCATCTCCTTTTCCTTAATTGATGTAGGGGAAGTTTCCTCTGCCTACACAGTTTTCTTTTCTTTTCACAACTGCATGAAGGTTTTAGGACATCCGACAGAAACTCTCAAATGAATGATGTTCAAAACAGGATCTATGAGGGAAAGAAAAGAAAAGGAAAAAAATCACAGAGGCAGAGGAAACTTTCCCTACGTCAGGAAGTATCAACCAGCCAACCTCCGGCCAACCTGATAGGCCAGTTGTATTCCTAGGCCAAGGGAAGGCAAACTCCCCAAACTGGCAGAATAAGGTGCAAGTACAAAGCTTTCTATGTCATTGATGGATGAGGTGCACCCTCCCGTGGTGAGTAAATGCTTGAGGTAATAAGAGCTGGGGAGGGCCCCATTGGATCTTTGACGACTTTGAGATTGATTACTGCTTCTAACACATTTCTGTTTCTCTCTCCATACCCCATGCTCCCCCCTTTGCCCCGCCTCCTCTCTCTCTCTCTCTCTCTCTCTCTCACACACACACACACACCACCTACTTCCCCCCCGCTCCCTCATTCTCTCTCTGTCTGTGTCTCTCTTTCACACACGTGCATACAAACATACACATACACGTGCACACACACATTAGGTAATTGCTCATGCCCCTGGCCTGACCGTATGCCCACGCAGAAGCGTGTCCAGGGATGGCGGAGCGGCATCCCTCGCGCAGCCACCAACTCAGCAACCACCCTTCAGAAAAACCTGCAGTTACAGCAGCAGCAGCAGCACCAGGCTAGGCCTGGTGCCCAGGGAGTGGCAGTTGGGGCTGCAGCGCCCAACACCTTCCCCCATTCCAACAGCAGACATGCTTACACCACTCCCGATGTGACCACATGCGGAGCCCCTGCAAGGGGGATCCCGCACAGCGCAGCTACCGACAGAGTTACTGCAGTAACAACAACAACAACGACGACGGCCACTGCTGCTGCTGCTGCTGCTGCTGCTGCTGCTGCTCCTGCCAACACTGGTCCTACTGCTGCGGTCCAACAGCCCTGCAGCTTTAGCACCCTTGGTGCTGGGATGCCGAGCTCATCTCTGTGGCTGCCGCCCGTCCCTTGCTTCGACCCCATCTCTCCCTCTGCAGCCAGCATCTTAACACACGCCGAGCAGTGGGCCTCCAACCCATCCACGGCTGTCCTGCTGGCCTGCCCTTTGTGGTGAGCGTTGTTGGGCCAGTTGCATGGAAAATTGTCCTTTCAGTGGCATGAAATCGTTTGTGGAGAACATGTGAGCCCAGCTGTCCTGCTGGCGTGGCCTTTGTGGTAAGTGGCAAAGAAAGTGGGCTAACAACCTTTTCGTAGTCATTATTGAGAACAGGAAGACTTGCTGTGATCAGGTGTGAATACAGCAAGCAGCCAAATAGCAAACAGCCGACAACTGTCTTGTGAGACACATTGAACACAGCACAAGTAAATACACTCCTTATGGTCGAACTTGGGGACAGTAGCATGGTCATGCTGAAAAGCGTGGTGAAGAATGGTGGTTGCGAAGCTGCCATGCTGAGCGTGCCGGCTGGCTGCTTGTTTGCCACGAGCCCTTTGAAATCACCCAGTCATCTGCAAGTGCTTCAAGCTAGATGCTTAGCTGGAGTCATTCCCTGCATCTGCATTTTGCACGAAGGCCTCGCTCTGCACCTGCATGGCCTGGTGCTGACCTGCATGGCCTCGCTCTGCACCTGCTGGTGCACACCTTGATCTGCACCTTTTCCTAACACAGGGGAAGGCTTCTGGCACCCACTGATGTTGACCATGGTCTGCACTTGTTGGCGCACACCTTGCTCTGCACCTTTTCCTAACACAGGGGAAGGCTGCTGGCACGCATTGGTGATGGCCTCGCTCTGCACTTGTTGGCGCACACCTTGCTCTGCACCTTTTCCTAACACAGGGGAAGGCTGCTGGCACGCATTGGTGATGGCCTCGCTCTGCACTTGTTGGTGCATACCAGTGGCTTCTGCCTGCTGGGGAGAGGCAACCACTTCCAGCTGTGGGGCGTTTCTGTGGCAGAGGTAATGATGCACACAGAAATATTCTCTGTAACGGCCAAAAACGCCAGCAGGCAATGTTGACTCTTGTGCCGGTGCTCAAGACAAATGAGGACACGGCTTTAGTCTGCTTTGGTCACTGACATTGGGATGGATGCGAAGATCTTGTATGTAAAATGTGATTCCTGAAGCATTCTATGAGGGAAATTGCAGCAAGTAATATTGATTGAATGAGATTAGTATTAGTTTTGTGCTCAGCAAGAGCAAAAGACCCCTGCGCTCCAGGGCAGCTGCTTCAGAAGCCGTTGCCTTGACAATGCCAAAACCATCCCGAAGGGAGTTTTGATTGATCTCCAGTGGACATTGCACTGGCAAGGATGAGACCCCCCTCCTTGTGGCCTGACTTCTGTAGATTCAGACCTAACCCTTACATGGGGCAGACTTTTGGACCTTACATGCCTTGAATAGACATTGTCCAACCGCAAATAGCTCCTGCATGCAATTGCTAGGGAGGGATACAGGGCACTCAGTAGAACCCTTTGCACCTCCCACGTAGCCCTTGAATAGACACTGTCTAATTGCATATGCATGCACGCAACTGTGCGGGAGGGATGCAAGGCATGCAGTGAATCCCTTGCCACCCTCCATTTAGCCTTTGAGTGGACATTGTCCAACCAGAGGCGGCTCGTGCACATTGCTGAGAGGGGTGCAAGGTATGCAGTGAAACCCTTGAAACCCTCCGCTTAGCCTCTGAGGGGACACTGTCCAACTGCAGGCGGCTCATGCACACAACTGCAATGGAGGGGTAACACTTGGCACCCTCCACGCAGCCCTTGAATAGGCACTGTCCATCTGCAAGTAGCCCGTGCTTACAAATGACAGGGTGAGATGCAGGACATTTAGCGAGCTCTTAAATTCTCCATTTTGCCTTTAGATGGACGCTCTCTAACTGTAGGCGGCTCATGCATTTTTCTGCGAGTGGGGATGCAAGGCATGCAGGAAATCCCTTGATACCCTCCATTCAGCCTTCGAGTGGACATTGTCTAACCAGAGGCGGGTCATGCACGCAACTGTGCGGGAGGGATGCAAGGCATGCAGTGAAACCTTTCAAAATCTCCACTTTGTTTTTCTCAGGGTGGACACTGTCCAACCAGGGGCAGCTTGTGCTCAATACTGAGAAAAACGCAAGGCATGCAGTGAAACACTTTACTCCCTCCAACCAGCCTTTGTGTGATGGTGTCCAACTGCAGATGGCTCGTGTACGCAACCGTGAGGGAGGGATGCAGGGCCTCCAGCCATTGCTGCCGATTAGGATGCCAAGCCGGGGTGGAGGTGTTGCTCCTGAAGCTACTGGCAACGCTGTGCTATCAATCAGAGTGCCAGGATCAAGTGATGCTGCTGCTCCTACCGCTGCTGCTGCTGCTGCTGCTGCTGCTTTCCCAAACCCTCCTGGCACCAGCAATGCAGACGCTGCTCCTCCAGGTGAAGCCGAGCCGCCACCTCAAAAGGTGGCATCATCGAGGCTGGATCGACCCAACCCAGGCGTGTGTCAAACCCCGTCGGACGCCGCTAAAGTCCCCTGTAGTCAAGGGCCTGAGGCCTGCACACAAAAGTGTAGGGATGATGCGGCGCAACGGAAGCCTTCACGACCTCCAAGCTGGCAACGGAGGAAGGCAGCCAAGCAGCGCATGGCTGAGCAGCAGCAGCAGCAGCAGCAGCAGCAGCAGCATGGCCAGCAGCAACAACAGCAACAGCAGCATGAAGACCGTCATTATTGTCATCATCACCAAGATCATCAGCACCAACACCATCATCTTCAGCAGCAGGAGCAGCAGCAGCAGCAGCAGCAGCAGCAATTGTCTGAAAACCTGCGCGGCAGAGAAAGCCATTCTGGTATGGACGACGCAGAGATGACAGAGGAGCCTGCGACACAGGTGTGTTCACATTGCTATCTTTTTCAGCTTCATCTAGTGTAGTCAGTCTGAATCTCTCCATGTCCAAGAACAGATCAGATTTTGAGTATTACAGCGTTCCTGCTGTGATGCTAGCCTTAGGCAGCCCTGGCGTGTGCATCTTCTCCTCATTGGCGTGTTTCATTGTTTGAATTAGCACCTCTCCACTGCTACCTGCTCACACACACACACACACATACACACACCTGCCCTTTTTTCCTCTGTACCAAATGGCAATGCAATGCCTTCAGGAGCTATGCCAAAGTCCACTGCAGCTCTGGGATTGGGGTGACACCGCCACCCCCTCTCCCTATAGTAGCCAGCTCAAGGCCAAGCCAAACCTGCTGCAGGTGCGCATGCTCCCGCTGCCCATGCCAGCATATGGGTAGCATATGAGGTGGCACATAGCACAGTGTGGTTCTAAGACAGGCCATTTGTGGTCCTTCTGCCAGGGAATGGGATGGGTACAGGGGTTCCTGGCACAGTGTTTTTTGGAAGGGCACGTGTGGTCCTTCTGCCAAGCAATGGGATAGGCGCAGGAGTTCCTGGCACAGTGTTTTTTGAAAGGGCGCGTGTGGTCCCTCTGCCAAGCAATGGGATAGGCGCAGGAGTTCCTGGCACAGTGTTTTTTGAATGGGCATTTGTGGTCCCTCTGCCAAGCAATCGGATAGACGCAGGAGTTCCTGGCACAGTGATTTTTGAAAGGGCGCGTGTGGTCCCTTTGCCAAGCAATGGGATAGGCGCAGGAGTTCCTGGCACAGTTTTTTTTGAAAGGGCACGTGTGGTCCCTCTGCCAAGCAATGGGATGTGCGCAAGAGCTCCTGGCACAGTGCTTTTTGAAAGGGCATTTGTGGCCCCTCTGCCAAGCAATGGGATGGGCACAGGATTTACTAAAAGGTGCACGTACGTGTAGGTCATTTGTGGGCTCCCTGTCAATCAATGGGGTGGGCACAGGATTTTTGAGCGCACTGTTCTTTTGCAGTATTCAGGAATTGTTTGGCCCCCTGTGAAGCAACAACAGGAGACCTGTCAGGGGCCTGCCCAATCCTATGTGAGGGTGTCAATATCAGTCATATACATACAAACAAACATGCCAACAAGGGACTGCCTGTGCTTGCTTGGCCTGCTGCTGCAGGTGCGCAACGTGAATCGCCTCATCCAGATGCAACACCCCATTTCCGCTGTGAGGGAGTCCCTGCCAACAGCACCTGGACAGCCTTGGAATGTGGCGCCCCCCCTTTGTGCTCATCACTCGCAAGATGCAGCTGGATCATGTTCAGCTGAGGGACTGCAGCATGCTGCAAATCCATCTCCCACGGGGGCGCAAGGGGGACCAATGAACGCAGCTGTAGGTGGGGTGAAGAATGCTGTTGTGGACACAGAGATGCAAGATGTGGCGATGCAAGAGGGGGTCAACAATGCAAGATGCAAGATGCAAGATGGTGAGAACAATGTTGGCGTGGACATAGAGATGCAAGGTGGGGAGGAGGCCGCGACAGCAGCAGCAGCAGCAGCAGGAGTCCAAGCAGCGACTTCAGCAGCTCCAGGAGCAGGGCAGCAGCAGCAACAGCAGCAACACCAACAACAGCAGCAGCAGGGGCAGCAGCAGCAGCAGCAGCAGCAGCAGCAGCAGCAGCAGCAGCAGCAGCCTCGGCCCTCTCAGCGCGTGCTGCCGCGCATCAACATGTTCTACTGCTCCACATACAACAGAGGCTCTGGGTTGCCTGCCAACAGTGGGTATAGCCTGCAAAGTGTTTTGGTGGGACTTTGCTTGCTTGCTTGCTAGTTTGGGAATCTTGCCTTTATCCATGCAGCCTTTTGTGGCTGGCATAGACTCTTTCTTTTTGCAAAGCGTAGGTGGGCATGACTGGCCTGCAAAGCATGAGTGGCAAGGGCTTGTGAGTCGCTGCAAGGCTTGACTGGCCTGCAAAGCATGAGTAGCGAGAGAGTGTGGGTAGCTGCAAGGCATGAGCAGCCTGCAAAGCAAGGGTGGCAAGAGTAGCCTGCCTGCAATGCACACTAAGCAGGATGAGTCAGCTTGAGCAGCAGCAAGCGCGCAGGGAGGCTTGGTTCAGACTGTTATTATGATCGCATTGTATTGCTGATCTGAATGCACAACCCTGTTACAAATGTATTGTACTGCCGATCTCAGCGTGCCAAGCAGGGGCTTTGTTTGCTTTGCTTTGTCGAGTGGTGCCCTTGCTGTCTTCCTGCAGCGACCACTCGAGCCTGTGCTTTCTGCTTCACAACAACCGACAGCTGTGAAAGGCACCTTGTGTTCCTCTCGCCCTGCATGTGCCTTTCCCCCTGGTGGCTCGACAGCCCCGTGGAGCTTGATCTGTTTTCTTTTTTTAACAAGCTGCATCCACATGCCCTTCTTGCCCTACATGTATCAGATCCCTTTGTGGCTTCACTGTCCCATAATGCTTCCAATGGTCCTTTTATGTTTTTGAAGAAGCTGCATGGTCGTATGCCCTGCGTGTATTAGAGCCCCTGATGGCTTCACAATCCCATGATGCTCTCCTGGCGCTCGACTTTGAAGGAGTTGCCTCTGCGTAAGATCACCTGCTGCTGCTGCTGCTGTACCTGCAGACATCCTGCGTACCCTGAACAAGCCATCTGCGCCTGGAAGCCTACCATCTGCATACCAGCTGTACAACCACATCTTTGGAGCAGCACCTGCCGCGGCATCTGCTGCTGCTGCTGCTCATCCTGCAGCACCTGCTGCGGCCTCTGCTGCTGCTGCTGCCTCTGCTTCCATTCCAGCACCTGCAGCAGAGCCTGAAGCAGCAGCAGCAGCAGCAGCAGCAGCAGCACCCCCAGTGGCAGCAACGACAGCCGCAGCAGAGTCCCCTGCTGGGTCCTCTGCTCCTGCACAGGCGGTCACAGAGTTTCCAGCAGGAAGAAGTCAAGCAGGCGGTCACGGCAAAGCAGGCAATCGCATAACTTCCAGCAGAAAGGGAGCAGGAGAGGGTGAAGCAGCAGGAGCAGAGGGCAGCAGCAGCAAGGGGCAGCAGGGGAGAGGATGTTCTGGTGTGGGTGGCCAGAGGATCTGTGTGAGGAAGGCCAAGGCGCGGCCGTATCGCTTGGTGAGGCCCAGCAGGGTGTGTCCAATGCTGCCCCGGCGCCACAGCCTGCTGCTGCGTCTGCTGAAGCAAGCCCTGGGTGGGTGATGGCAAACGTGAGCGAGTGTGTTATTGTGGTGAGGCTTTGCAGGGTGTGTCTCTCGATGCCCTGGTGCCACAGCCTGATGCTGCGCTTGCTGGAGCAACTCCCAGGTGAGTGATGGAATTTTCCATCACTCAACCATGTGTCATTATGGTGAGGCCCTGCAGGGTCTATCCCTTGATGCCCTGGCGCCACAGCCTGATGCTGTGCTTGCCGGAGCAGCTCCTGGGTGAGCAGCACTCGACCATAACCTTGGCAATGGGTTGCGCTCCGAAATGCAGGGACCTCTTTTTGCATGCCAAGACATGATTGGGTCCCACCGACTGCATGCTTGGTGCCTGGGATCAATCCGAAAGGGAAAGGAGCAAAAACACATTGAATAGTCGAAGCAGCAGACCAAAGCTGGGCCTCATGCATTTGGGAGAACCCAATTGATATGATTGCCTATTCAGCTAAGTGACGCACTCTTTTGGGCCCCTTGCACAGGTCATGCTCCCAATTGCCCCAACACACGCACACACAACCACACACGCACACACACACACACACACAGACACACACACGCACACACACACAGACACACATACACACACAAACACACACGCACGCACGCACACACACACATACACACACACACACAAACACACACGCACACACACATACACAAACACATCTTGCTGGATGCGCTTGTTGGCTCCTTGCGCAGGCCGTGCCCGCAAGTGCCCTTTCACACTGCTGCTGAATAAGCACTGCCCCGTAGACTCAGCAGCGATGCCTGCGACTGCAGAGGTTCAGCCACAGGAGCAGCAGCAACAGCAACCGCTGCAGCAGGGAGAGGACATGCAGCTAGATCAGGAGGAAAAATATATGGAAGAGGACAAATGCCATGAGCAGGCGCTGCCTGAGCAGCAGCAGCAGCAGCAGCAGCAGCAGCAGCAGCAGCAGCAAGAGCGTGAGCACAGTGGCGTGGCAAGCAGAGAGTGCAGCACGCGGCCACCACCCAAACGAGGGAGAGGCCGTGTCAGGCCTCCAAAGCAGGCTTCCAATAGGTCTCACATGCAGCCCATTTCGCCAGACGGTGCCCGCACACAGCCATGTAGGCAGCATGATGAGCAGGAGAAAAGCAGAGGCAAGCAGAGTTGTGAGGGGAAGCAGGGTGGACAGCAGAGGAGTGAGAGAGAGGGGGGTGGCAAGTGCAGTGGCAAGAAGCACAAGCAGGAGCCCCAAGGGCTGCTAGCACACAGCGTGCCTGCCAAGGCGGTGGTGGCATACGTATGGTCAGTGTTGAGGCACATCGTGCCGGTAGCGCTGCTGGGGGACAGGCACAACCGCAGGTGTGTGCGTGCGTGCGTGTGTGTGTGTGTGTGTGTGTGTGTGTGTGTGTGTGCGCGCGCGCGTGTTGTCATGCAAGACCGGCGTCAGTCACGTCTTTCTGTTTTGAGAGGCATATCACTGCGTGTGTGTATGTGTGTGGTGTGTTGGCTTTCTATACTCAAGCAGTCCATAGATCTGCAGTCTGCACGTGACTGTGCTCTTTGTCGCTCAAGGGGAAGCTACCTTTACTTGTCTGATGTTTTGTTTTCCAATTGCTTCCATTGATTGATTTTCCGTGTGCATTTAACAAACCTTTGTCAAAAGGGAGCGCATCTTTATGGGTCTGATGTGCCATGGAAGGGTAGAGGCGTGACAAGATGCAACAAACCAAATCTGATTTTGCTCAAAGTGGTGTGAGTTTCTGTGGGTCTGATGTGCCATGGAAGGTTGGAGGCGTGACGAGATGCAACGCACCAGATCTGACTTTGCTCAAAGTGGTGCGAGTTTCTGTGGGTCTGATGCGCCATGGAAGGTTATAGAGGCGTGACGAGATGCAACGCACCAGATCTGACTTTGCTCAAAGTGGCGCGGGTTTCTGTGGGACTGATGCGCCGAGAGGGCCTTTACCATGCTGCGCAGCATCTACCCACGCAAGCTCATGTTGTGGTGTTTTGGTCACGCCTGGATGTGCAGTGTGTTGCTCAAGGTGGTGCGCGCTTATGTGGGCCTGATGCGCCATGAGAGCCTCACACTGCATCAGATCACTCAAGGGATGCGCACCAGCAGCATGCCTTGGCTCAATGCGGCCACAGCATCAAGTACAAAGCCGCTGCATCCACAGCAGCTGCAGCAGCAGCAGCAGCAGCAACAGGAAAAGGACCACCCAATTGATGGTCAACGTCATCATCATCATCAGCAGCAGCCACGGAAGGCTAACCAGCCAAACAATGGTCAACAAAAGCAGCAGCGGCAGCAGAATCTCCACGAGGGACCAGCACAAGGCAGAGCCAAGCCCAACCCCCGGCAAGCTACGAGCAAGGACCGGCATGTTTGTGACATGCACATGTTGCAGAGCTGGGTGTGGTATTTGATGGCTGGGCTGGTGACGCCCCTTATCCGCGCAGCATTTTACGTCACAGAGACGGAACCGTGCAAGAACCAGGTCTTCTACTTCAGGTGCGTGGGTACAGGTGGGTACTTCAGGTGCGTGAGTACAGGTGGGTATTTCAGGTGCGTGAGTTCAGGTGGGTACTTCAGGTGCGTGGGTACAGGTGGGTAGACGTACCTGGCAAGAATGCAGTATAGTGATGTGTGTGCACCATACAAGAACCAGGTTTCTTTTTTCATGTGGGTGGGTACATGGACTGTATGAGGTAGCAGTCTCCTAATATATTTGCACCGAAAAAAAAGGTCTTCTACGTAAGGAGGGTGCGTCAAGGGATGCGGGCTGGAGGTGAGGTGCGAGGATGAAGCCTGCCCCAGGAGAAATGTCTGTGCTGCTTAAGCATTCAACCGTCTGCAAAATTCAGGATGGGTATGGTTGTGTGAGTTGGATGTTTCGCGCAAGAATGTTATGGACGTGTTGCAAGCAAGAGTTGTTGGATTTGGTGCATGCAAGAGTTTGGATGTGCTGCTCAAAAGAGGCCTTGCATCAACTCTGGTTGCTATGTGCCAAATGAAGCAAGAGAGGATGCTTAATGGAGCTGGGAAAGAGGAACGCCCAGACCCCAAAATGGTGCTGCACATAAAAGCAGGCCACTGGGTCAGCAAAGGAAACAAGCAGAGCAGAAAGAGGATCCCCTGCATTATTTGCAGAGAACAGGAAAAACAATTTTCTGCCCAGATTTTGTTTTTATTTAAAATGCTTTAGGAAGCCAATAGCTTCAAGCAGGAGGAATAGAGGTCCCAGAGCCCTGGTCTGACCTTTTAAGGTTTTTCTCAGGCGCAAAGCAAACCTGGCGCACCAGGCCTCCTCTTCTCTGTTCTGTTTTTTTTTCTTTTGGGCCCTGGTGAGACCCCAGAGATTCCTGGTTGTTTGCTTTGTGTGATGATTTCCACCACTGATAAATGGTGTTACTGATGGCCATTGCTGATGGTATCAGCCACATGAAGCAATCCTACCCGGTTTGTTCGAGGAATGTTTGTGTACCCTTTCTGGTTCTTCATCAGTCAATAAGAATCTCCGTCAGCGCCCTTGCTGGCTCTCCATCATCCCATGAAACTCTCCCTCTACGCCCGTCCTGGCTCTTCATCACTCCATACAAGTCTCCATCAGCGCCCATTCTTGCTCTTCATCATTCTATAAGAGTGTCCCTCTGTGCCTGTGCTGGCTCTTCATTACAAGTGTCTCTGGGTCTGCCTTCTTTCCTGTTTCTGTGCTCATGGGGTGAAAGACCTTAATGCCCCTTGAAAGCCTGATTGGAACCCGCCAACAAGTCAAAATATGTTTAACCTTGAACTTTAACTGCTCTTATTTTGGGTTGCCAATTAATTACAAATCCCAAAGCCTGTTGAACCCGCCAAGAACTCTTGAAACATGTGTCTTTCCTTATACAGCGCTCTTGGCAGCCAATGATCACAGGTCTAAAGGCCTGCAGACAATTTCTGCTCTTTATGAGGCCCAATAAGGCTCATGCTAAGCTGTTGTTGCCGCTGCTGCAAACCGAGACTTTTTCCCAATGACAGGGCAGAGATAGGAAGCATAGAGTCCTGATACTTTGCAGGATTGGTAATGCAGCAAAAGTGTGCTCGATTATGTTGCAAGCCTGTGGTTGTTGAGAACTAGATGCACGGCATTGCGCGGCTGAGTATCTCTTCTGCAGGATTGAGAAGGATTTCAGGATTGCAGCTTGAGTGTGTTGAAGGCCTGTGCAGGCAGACTTGCCCAGGGAGTGATGCACAGCAGTGCATGGCTGAGTGTCACTTATGCAGGCTCAATATTGTAGCAGAAATGTGCTCAAGTGTGTTGCAAGCTTGTGATTGCCCAGGGAGGGATGTGCAGCAGTGCGTGGCGGCTGAGTGTCAATTTTGCAAAATTGGCAATGCAGCAGAATCCCAGAAGTGCAGCTCAAGTATGTTACAGGCCTGTGCAGGTCGACTTGCCCAGGGAGGGATGCATGGCAGTGTATGGCTGTGTGTCACTTTTGCAGAATCAACAATGCAGCAGAAATGTGCTTGAGTGTGTAGCAAGCCTCTGCTTGCCCAGGGAGGGATGCACAACAGGGAATGGCTGAGTGTCATCCTTGTGGAAGAAAAGAAAATCTATGTAGGCAGTGAAGCGCTCCCCACATCAACAGAAGAAAGGGTCATCCTTAGGAAAGAAAAGAAAATCTATGTAGGCAGTGAAGCGCTCCCCACATCAACAGAAGAAAGGGTCATCCTTAGGAAAGAAAAGAAAATCTATGTAGGCAGTGAAGCGCTCCCCACATCAACAGAAGAAAGGGTCATCCTTAGGAAAGAAAAGAAAATCTATGTAGGCAGTGAAGCGCTCCCCACATCAACAGAAGAAAGGGTCATCCTTGTGAAAGAAAAGAAAATCTATGTAGGTAGTGAAGCGCTCCCCACATCAACAGAAAGGGTCATCCTTGTGATGTGATATGCATGCAGGAAACCGGTGTGGGCAAATTTGCAAAAGGCAGCTGTGGCGGAGCTTTTGGAGCAGCGGCTGCACCCCATCTCGGAGGATGAGGCAGCGGCGGTGAGGGGTGCTGGTGATGAAAGGGTTGATATAGGGTGGCATCATAGTGCTAGGTGATAGGGTGCAGCGACTGCACCCCTCCTTTGCGGATGAGGCAACTGCGGTGAGAGGGTTGCCTGCAATGGCTCAGTCACTCTTTTTCGTGTGCTGCGACATCCCTCAGTTGCTCAACATCCCTCAGGTGTTACAACATCCGCAGGGGCTTCAACAAGCACCTTAATGATTAGTTGCTACGCCATCCCTCACCGCTACAACATCCTTCAGTTGCTCGACAAGAAGAGAAAATGATGAGATGCCCATTTGGGTGACATGCCTGATTGCCCACTCTTGGCCACAAGGATACCTGCAGGAGTGGCAGACGCAAGTGGTGTTTGCAGGGTGTGCAGCTGCATGCTTACTCATACATGCGCTTACACACGCACAATTACAAATTATATACACATCCACAAAAATTGTGTCCAGGTGCTAGGAGCTCGTGACCTTGGCATCTCACGCATGCGCATGCTGCCAAAACTGAACGGTATGCGCCCCATTGTCAACCTAAGCAAAGCCACCCGCATCCGTTTACGCGTGCCCTATGCGCCTCAGGTACGTGCTTGGAGCCTGGAAAGATTACCGTTGTGGCAGCATTTTGTACGTGTCTTGCCTCTCTGATGTGCATCGGATGCTGTGAGCATCTAGGGGCACTGGATTTGGAGGACAGAGGTGATGACCTGCACAATCTCCGACATACCTTGCCACATCCATGACGCTGCTTGACCCACCAACTTGTCTTTTTGATGCTAAGCATGGGAACCAAAGAGATTGACCTGCACCACAAAGGGCAAGAATTAGATCAGGTGGTCAAAGCATTCCTGCTAAGAAGATCCAAGACACATCATAAAAGTATGCATGGTAGGTAGCCTGTGCCCTGATACAGATTGCCTTAAAAGCAGGAGGGGCACTGTGCTCTTGCAACAGCACATCTGCGGGAACAGGGCCCAGAGATGGCCCACTTGATGAGCGTTGCTTTCATGGGTTTGTTTTCAACACATTTGCTCATTGGAAATATTATTCACGTGACACATGGAAATATATGTTGCTCACTGAAAATATTGTTCACGTGACACATGGAAATATGTTGCTCACTGAAAATATTGTTCACGTGACACATGGAAATATGTTGCTCACTGAAAATATTGTTCACGTGACACATGGAAATATGTTGCTCACTGAAAATATTGTTCACGTGACACATGGAAATATGTTGCTCACTGAAAATATTGTTCACGTGACATATGGAAATATGTTGCTCACTGAAAATATTGTTCACGTGACACATGGAAATATGTTGCTCACTGAAAATATTGTTCACGTGACACATGGAAATATGTTGCTCACTGAAAATATTGTTCACGTGACACATGGAAATATGTTGCTCACTGAAAATATTGTTCACGTGACACATGGAAATATGTTGCTCATTGGAAATATTGTTCACGTGACACATGGAAATATATGTTGCTCACTGAAAATATTGTTCACGTGACACATGGAAATATGTTGCTCACTGAAAATATTGTTCACGTGACACATGGAAATATGTTGCTCACTGAAAATATTGTTCACGTGACACATGGAAATATGTTGCTCACTGAAAATATTGTTCACGTGACACATGGAAATATGTTGCTCACTGAAAATATTGTTCACGTGACACATGGAAATATGTTGCTCACTGAAAATATTGTTCACGTGACACATGGAAATATGTTGCTCACTGAAAATATTGTTCACGTGACACATGGAAATATGTTGCTCACTGAAAATATTGTTCACGTGACACATGGAAATATGTTGCTCATTGGAAATATTGTTCACGTGACACATGGAAATATATGTTGCTCACTGAAAATATTGTTCACGTGACACATGGAAATATGTTGCTCACTGAAAATATTGTTCACGTGACACATGGAAATATGTTGCTCACTGAAAATATTGTTCACGTGACACATGGAAATATGTTGCTCACTGAAAATATTGTTCACGTGACACATGGAAATATGTTGCTCACTGAAAATATTGTTCACGTGACACATGGAAATATGTTGCTCACTGAAAATATTGTTCACGTGACACATGGAAATATGTTGCTCACTGAAAATATTGTTCACGTGACACATGGAAATATGTTGCTCACTGAAAATATTGTTCACGTGACACATGGAAATATGTTGCTCATTGGAAATATTGTTCACGTGACACATGGAAATATATGTTGCTCACTGAAAATATTGTTCACGTGACACATGGAAATATGTTGCTCACTGAAAATATTGTTCACGTGACACATGGAAATATGTTGCTCACTGAAAATATTGTTCACGTGACACATGGAAATATGTTGCTCACTGAAAATATTGTTCACGTGACACATGGAAATATGTTGCTCACTGAAAATATTGTTCACGTGACACATGGAAATATGTTGCTCACTGAAAATATTGTTCACGTGACACATGGAAATATGTTGCTCACTGAAAATATTGTTCACGTGACACATGGAAATATGTTGCTCACTGAAAATATTGTTCACGTGACACATGGAAATATGTTGCTCACTGAAAATATTGTTCACGTGACACATGGAAATATGTTGCTCATTGGAAATATTGTTCACGTGACACATGGAAATATATGTTGCTCACTGAAAATATTGTTCACGTGACACATGGAAATATGTTGCTCACTGAAAATATTGTTCACGTGACACATGGAAATATGTTGCTCACTGAAAATATTGTTCACGTGACACACAACAAGCGTGACAGGCTGTCTCAAATACACTGCTCTTTCAAGTCAGGCACTACTCACTTGAAGCATGAAAGCTTTGTAGCTATGGAGATGTATCAAACACGCTGCTCACTTGGCCAGAGGTTGCACGCTTCACATACGATGAGCTTTGGGGTCGGTCAATTCCTAACAGATCTGCCATTTGAAAAGCATTTCCTGCAAATGATTGCCTATGTATGTGTATACATTTTTGTATGAACCAGAAATGCACATATATATGTTTGTATAAATGTATATGTGTACATGTATCATGATTCAATACACTCATATGTATATATGTATGTGTATTTATAATCATATACGTAATTGTATCATATATTTATCTATGTCCATACACGCATATGTTTTTATATATGTGTATTGTTATTATATGTGTATGTTTACTCATATACATATGTCTGTATGTTACGCATAGTACATATGTGTGTGTTTGCTTACAAGATATGCGGAGTTGGCTACGAGTTTGATATTCATGAGATTGCAGTGAAGCATTGTCTAGATCCTTGGGTTAGCAAACACATGGCCCTCACAGGAGGTATTGATTCCGCCCTACAGGAGCGTGTATGAATGATTTCTGTATCCATTGCTGCACACAGAATTCAGGAGCAGAGCCTGCAGACATACGAAATTTCAACAACAAGCGCTCTTTGAAGGTGTGTCTGGCAAGTAAAACAGTCATAGAGGCAGGAATGAGCATGGCTATTGTGAGCAGTAGGTCTGTCCTCTTTCCATTGACAGAAGCCAAGAGTGCTTTGAAAATATGAGCGTTTTCAATTGCCTGCCGCTGCATTGACGTGGCAATTGGCAAGCATCTGCAAGGCCTGATGGGCTGTTTTTGCTTTTCCCATTTTCTTTCATGTTCTTGAAACGGATGCTGCCAAGGCAATGATGTATTGCTGTAATGCACCACATTGCCAATACGCTGTGAGCACCACAAAGCAGTGCCCCAGATGTCTGTGACATGTGCAATGAGCGAGGCATTTCATCTGGGTGATTACATATAGCTCATACTTCTCCTTCCTCTGTTTCTTGTGATCTTCCTGACGCTATGACACACATGTGCCTGAAGTGCCAGTCAGGGAATCCCTAATTTCCCCAATATCCCTAATAGGGATGCAAGCCAACCTTCTGAACCCAGAGCCTCTGAGAGCTAGCACTTATACATGTGTAGAGCAATACCAACCAAGTGGCCTCCTCGCACAGCATGCATGCACCCTTGTGTGCTGATGCATCCACGGTTGTCCCAACTCCAGAAACCATTTCATCCCTAGTCTTTGCATTCACCTGTGTGCAGAACAACACCGAGTAGACCATGTTATTAGTCTTGTGCATGCATCATTCACTCATGTATGCAGAGCAATTCCAACCACATCACTCTTTCTTTCAAGCCGATCAACATGACGCTGCAAAATGTGTACCAGGTGCGCTCAGTGTTGCTACATGTTGCTTTCATGTGCGCTCCATGCTGCTCCATGTTGCTGTCATGTGCGCTCCATGCTGTTCTACATTGCTGTCATTTGCACTCCATGTTGCTGCCGTGCGCAAGCAGCACACTAATTAGAGACTGGAAATCATGCCAGCATCATGATCAGAGGTTGAGGATCGCATCAGAGGCTGATCAGAGGGTATTGTGCCAGCATCATGATCAGAGGTTGAGGATTGCATCAGAGGCTGATCAGAGGGTATCGTGCCAGCATCATGATCAGAGATTGAGGATTGCATCAGAGACTGATCAGAGGGTATCGTGCCAGCATCATGATCAGAGATTGAGGATTGCATCAGAGACTGATCAAAGGGTATCGTGCCAGCATCATGATCAGAGGTTGAGGATCGCATCAGAGACTGATCAAAGGGTATCGTGCCAGCATCATGATCAGAGGTTGAGGATCGCATCAGAGACTGATGAAAGGGTATCAGGCCAGCAAGCAAGGGATCATGCCAGCAAGTGGTGGGTCATGCCAGCAGGGGGAGTATGCCAGCAGACTGCTCAGGGGATCATACCAGCAGGCAGCAGACTGGTAAAGGGTATCATGCTTGCAGACTTATCAGGGATTATCCTAGCAAACTATTTAGAACGGATCAAGCCACGAGCAGATTTGGCTGAGCAGAACAAACGGGGGGATCATGCTGGCAGCAGGCCGGTCAGAAGGCATATAAAAGCATGTCGACTGACTCTGAGATCCTTACGCGATTGTAGAGAGGCACTGATGCATGTTTGGGCTTGCATGCGCTTGCAACCAAACTTAAAGGGTGATAAATCTGCACATCTTGCAAGTCTGATATTTCCAGGCGCATCAGGAAGCTTTCTCTGTGTTAAGTGTCCTTGGCTCCCTTTTATTCCTTATCAATTCACATCAGACTACATACAAATCATTCATAGCTCCATTCATCTCCAATTAAGCGTATCTGTTGCCTTTGCATGTTCCAGGTTATGAAGTCTGAGGCTTCCTCCAACCCCATCCTGCTGGCATGCAGCGTGTTCAGCTATGATGATGTTCTTCATCACATGTATGCCTTCATGCGGACGTGGAGGGTGCTCTCTGGTAGCTGTCCTGGGCTCAAGGTATTGAATCCTAAAACTCTTAAGTTTAAAGGAAAGCCTCCAATGAGCTTCTTTCTTATTGGATGAGCGAACTTATGTGTGTTCGGCTTACATGAGGAACAATTCACGAAATTGAGAAATGATTTCCATTTTGCAGATCCTTGACGCTTTCATGTGCATAGTAATGCATGCAACGGCACGTTGGTGAACGCAAAAGGGTATTCTTGTTCAGTATACCTGCATTTTGCAAGGCACAATTTCGCTATGGATTGTTCTTATGCTTGCTTGCTTGTTTTCTCCAGCATAGACTGCTATTAAAGAAGGTTGCTTCTGTATGGATTGCGCAGTCGTTGGTGATGGAAGCTGGAAGCACTAGAGGCTGGAATGTATGATCTGTGGCCTTGTATGTGGCCGTGCAATGTCCTCCTGTGGCACAGAACGCATGCTCGACTTGTATTCTGCACTGACACCGCAGAACTGTGTTATGATGCTCAACTTGTGCCCTGCTCTGCCACTGTGCAGCCATACATCGTGAGTGCAGATATTGCGCGCGCCTTTGACAACATCAAGCTGCACAAGATGATGGAGGTGCTGCAGCCAACGCTGGCCTCTCCAGAGTATGCAGTGATCAGGTCAGTACAAGAGCCAGCTGCTTGGTTTAGTAGAATTGCACACACACACGCGTGTGTGTGTGTGTGTGCGTGCATTTGTGTGTGTGTGTGTGTGTGTGTGTGTGTGTGTGTGTGTGTGTGTGTGTGTGTGTGTGTGTGTGTGTGTGTGTGTGTGTGTGTGTGTGTGTGTGTGCGTGTGTGTGTGTGTGTGCGCGTGTGTGTGTGCGTGTGTGTGTGTGTGCACCTTAATGCACCATCGGCAACCAGCGCTGCAAACTTGATTGACCCATCAATTATCCTCATGACTATCACCTGGTGATGTCTTGGCACTGCATCTTGTCTGTATGATGCCTTGGCACCTTGCAGGTACTCTGAGGTCACACCTGCCTTGGCACCCATGGCCCCCGTCAAGCTCAGGCACCTGCGAACAGTGCAGGGACTGTCCAAGGCGGGCCAAGGGGCGGTCGGTCCATCTGCACCAGCAACCAGGCCAGGGACAAGCCCGTCTGCTGCAGCAGCCGCATCAGGCGCAGCAAAAGCAGCCACAGCAGCAGCAGGAGCAGGAGCAGGAGCAGAAGCAGGAGGGTTTGCAGCAAGAGCAGCTGAGGCAGGAGGGTTTGCAACAGGAGCAGTGGGAGCAGGAGGGTCTGGAGCAGGTGCAGCGGAGCCTCAAGGGCCTGGTGCGCATGGGAATGACCTGGCGCTCTTCCTGGCGCCCAATGCGTCATCCCACCTCCCTCAGTCCACAGCCCCCTCGTTGATGGGACCCTTTGGCTCCTACAACACCGTCTTCTGCCACCAGGTGCAATATGTTCTGATTGTAGGGTGCATGGATAGGGATAGTTTCTCAGGGTTTGAGGTGACAGTAATCAGAGAGACCCATGGGACCCTTTGGCTCCAACAGCACCGCCTTCTGCCACTAGCTGCATTTCTTCTGATCTTAGGGTTGAGGTAGAGGGAGATTGTTTAGGGTGTAGGGTTCCAAGTAACCCTGACGGGGCCCTTAGGCTCCAACAACACAACAACAATGCCTTCTGGTGACAGGTGCAGTACATCTTGGCTTCCAACAAAGCTTCTTTTGTCCCTTTCACGGCTGTTACCATGCCAAGCTTTTGCCTCAATTCCTGGACCGCCCGCTGCCCCCTCCACCACACACCACACAAAGTTACGTGCAACTGCATTGGTTTGTGTGGAGTGGACGGAGATTTGTCGGCAGAAATGTCCTGCTATTTTGGGATGCATTTTCCACGTTCAGTTCGATCGTGTTTGACCTTCTTTCTGCAGATGCCCTTGGCCTCAAGCTCACTCTGTGTAAAAAAGCTTCAACCTGTTTGAGTACCAGGTGCACAGTTTGAAAATGTGCACTTATGCTTATTTCCCTTAACCAGGCGCCTCATTACCGGGTGTCACGCACGGATGCCCTTACACTGCTGCACCAAGCTGTGACTCAGAACATCGTATGCATTGGTGGCAAGCTGTATCGCCAGAGTCAAGGCATCCCCCAGGTATGAGGCAGTACGGCTGGAATGTTAGGCACTGCCGAAGCAAGTGGGGCTGCCTTGATCACATTTTTTGCATTGTCTAATTTTGAGCACTTTGATAAGGGCATGTATGTCAAATATGTTATAAATTCAGAATGAAAACACAGTACTGATGAATATTGCTCTGCTGCACTTTGACGGTGTCTGCTGTAAGTATATGATTTCCACACGGAGCAGCCGAAGCTGTGTGAGAGCCCCGAAGTAACAAGGATTGCTTGCTGTAGACTTGCAACATTCATTATTTGTAAGCCTTTGGCTTTGAGCATATTTTTTCTTGTGCAGCTGCAAAGCATGAAAACTACATTACATGATGCCTATATCGCATTTCTTCTGCACAACTCAGGGGGCATGATCAGCATCAGTTGGAATAGCAAACTACATGATATAACGTCCAACTGGTCTACTGAAACCAGACTATCAAGATGCCATGGCCCCTGGTCTGATTTGACTTAGTGCTAGAAGCAGCAACAGCTTCCTTGGTTGAATTCACCTCAGAACGCAAGTGCAAGGCAGGTAACCTTGCATGTTGCAAAAGCAGATCGAGATGACGCAACCATTCTGTTTTGAATCCGGTTTCATGTTTGAGATGCTTCCCTTCCCATGTTCCATATACCTTACCACAGCATGCGACCCCACCATACGCGTAAATGTGAGCCGCTCTCGGTAATTAAGAGACCATGGCATCCCTCGATCGAATCTCGCTGGCTGCTGTGATGGTTCTGAAAGGGAGCTGCGACCCCATCCATTGTGTGCCCCATGCACCTCGCACGCACTTTTTCACAACCTTCTAGGTATGATCCAGCCCACTGTGGCTGCTGAGGCGATCTGCCTCCCTGCAGGGAGCCGTGACCTCATCTCTGCTGTGCTCCATATACCTATCCCGTATTTGTCAATTTGCGGCATGCTGATCTCACCCCCCGCAGGGAGCCGTGACCTCATCTCTGCTGTGCTCCATGTACCTAGCCCACTTGGAGTCCCACCAGCTCTTGCCGGTCATGCCCCCATCAAGAGCACCCAAGCCCCTCCTGAAATGCCCTCAGAGAAAGCAGGGCAGCCGTAGCAACGATACAGGCGTGAGCAGGAGGGGCAAGAGGGCGAGGGGCGCAGGGATGGGTTCCCCAGGGCAGCCACTCCTGGGCACTTGCACTTCTGAAAAGGTAGCAACAACAGCAGCAGCAGCAGCAGCAGCAACAGCACTGGATACAGAGAGGGTAGGTGCAGCAGGAGTGGGGATGGAAGCAAGTGCATCAGGAAGAGCTGGTGCATCAGGAAGAGCAAGTGCATCAGGAAGAGCTGGTGGTGTTGCTGCTGGAGGCCCAGGGCCTGCAGGGCAATTGCAACCTGGCCAGCTGCTCACAGCTACTGCTGCACACCCTGGGCCGGGCATGATCACAGCACCTACTGCATCACCTATTGCAGCTACTGCACAACCTGACGCGCCGCCTAATGCAGCAGCTGTTGCAGCACCTAGGCACGCAAGGTCAAGCATCGGGGCAGCAGGGCCTGCTGCAGGAGACCCAGCAGCAGGAGAGCATAGCGTATGCTTGCGACAGCAGCAAGACAGCGCAGCAGCAGGTCGGCACAGCAGTACTGAACAGTGCATGCTTGCTGCAGCAGCAGCAGGAAAACATGGTGTGCGCCTGCCACATGCCACCCTGCGCCTGGAAGCCGCCCATGCTGTGTCCGTTGCACCTTCAGCCTCCACCTTCAGTGCAGTGCCTGATGGGAGTAGAGCAATGGTCACTGAACCACATGCAGCAGCTGGTCTTGGTAGTAAGAACTTTGCAAATGGCGTGGGCGGGGGTGGGCAGACACCAAGAGCAGCAATCCCAGTGGCTGGCCTTGGTGGTACTGATACTTTGCATGGCACGGGCGTGGGTAGCCAGACTCCAAGAGGAGTGATCTCGTTGGCTGGACTTGGTGGCAACCTGACCCCAAATGGCATGGGCGGGGGTGGCCAGACTCCAAGAGGAGCAATCTCATTGGCTGGCCTTGGTGGTAATAATACCCTGCATGGCACGGGCGTGGGTGGCCAGACTCCAGGAGAAAGCCTAGCAAGGGGGAGGGCAGGGGTACATGAAGCAGCGCACTTGCAGCGCAATGCTGGCAGCGCGCAGGAGGCAGCGCACTTGCCGGACAACGCTGGCAGCTTTGGTAAGGCCCTAGCTGAGGCACGAGTTAGGCAACGTTTCCTTTATGCGCGCGGCCTCATGGCCGACATAGCCTTTTCTCTTCCTTCCTTTTCTTTGGCAGCTGCAGGGTGCCCTCAGCAAGCCGTGAGTGTGCATCCAAAAGGCTGAACAATCAGGGGCGAGTCGCCCCTGCTGACTATTCTCCATCCCTTTTTGGTGCTACTATGTGCGTCATGGCTGCTGGTAGTCCTTGATGTCTGTCTCACATGACATCGTCGTGCCTGTTTGTGAACCTCAGTGCCTGTTTCATGCCACACTGCCCTCTGTCATGTGAAGGTTGTACCAGAGGCTTCAGGAGCATGCCATATGGATGTGGGGCTTCAGCGTCCATGTATTCTTTGGCACTTGTGCCACTGCCAGTATGCACTGCTGTGTGCCTGCACGCTGTGCTAAAACGCGCTCCCGTGTGCAGGCGTGCTCTGGTACATGCATTGCTGTGTGCCTGGAGTCTGTGGCACATGCATCACTGTGTCCCTGCACTCTGTGTCACATATGTATTCTGTGCCACAGTACACTGCGCTGTGTGCCTGAACGCTGTGCTAAAGCACGTTCCTGTGTGCAGGTATGCTCTGGTACACGCATCACTGTGCCCCTGCACTCTGTGTTACATATGCATTCTGTGCCACAGTGCACTGCCCTGCGTGCCTGAACGCTGTGCTAAAGCACGTTCCTGTGTGCAGGTATGCTCTGGTACACGCATCGCTGCGCCCCTGCACTCTGTGTTACATATGCATTCTGTGCCACAGTGCACTGCCCTGTGTGCCTGAACGCTGTGCTAAAGCACGTTCCTGTGTGCAGGTATGCTCTGGTACACGCATTGCTGTGCCCCTGCATTCTGTGTTACATGCATCGCTGTGTGCAGGCATGATGCAGTGCAAGCCCTACTGGAGTCCCCCCCTCCTCAGGGATATCTCTGGCGTCTCTTGAGGACACCCTGAGGAGGGGGGGGGGAGTGGGGATCCCCCTTAATTAAGGCATCGCTGTGTGCAAGCATGCTCTGGTTCATCCATCGCTGTGTGCAGGCATGATGCGGTGCAAGCCCTACTGGAGTCCCCCCCTCCTCAGGGATATCTCTGGCGTCTCCTGAGGACACCCTGAGGAGGGGGGGGGGAGTGGGGATCCCCCTTAATTAAGGCATCGCTGTGTGCAAGCATGCTCTGGTACATCCATCGCTGTGTGCAGGCATGATGCGGTGCAAGCCCTACTGGAGTCCCCCCCTCCTCAGGGATATCTCTGGCGTCTCCTGAGGACACCCTGAGGAGGGGGGGGGGAGTGGGGATCCCCCTTAATTAAGGCATCGCTGTGTGCAAGTAATGGGCCATAGTGCATCCCGCCAGGCCCTCTGTGGCAGAATTCCGTAGTTCTGACTATCCTTTTTTAAAAGCATCATGCACACAGTTAATCAGAGTGCACAAAACTGAGCACGGTGCACACAGCTCCCGGACGTCACCATGTTTTGTTTGCGTGCGGGTGGAGCGGATGCCACCACCATCACCACCACCCTTGCCAACAGCAGCAGCCAAACCGGCCTGACCAGTTTCCCTGTGTGGTACTTGTGTGCAGAAGCAGTGTGTGCCGCAGCCTTCACCACCATCACCATCACCCCTGCCAACAGCAGCAGCAGCCACACAGGCCTGGCTGTCCTCCTCTGTGTTGCATCTGCAATTTTTTTTTGTTGGTGCATTTGCATGCAGGGGCAGCCCGTACCATCACCACCATCCCTGCCAACAGCAGAAGCAGCCACGTAGGCTTGACTGTCCTCCTCTGTCTTACGTTTGCAACTTGCCTGTGCTGTCTTCATCAGGTGCTGCGGATGCCACTGCCATCACAACCATTGTCATGTCTCCTGCCATGGCAGCAGCCACACAGGCCTAACGGACCTTCTTTGTGCAACACTCCTACTTCTCTGTGTTGTTGCATTTGCGTGCAGGTGCAGCAAGTGCCACCACCATCACTAACACCCCTGCCAACAGCAGCAGTCGCACAGGCCTACCCAACTTTATCTGTGCTGTGTTTGCAAGCAGGTGCAGCAGGTGCCGCCGCCATCACCAACACCCCTGCCAACAGCAGCAGCCGCACAGGCCTACCCAACTTTCTCTGTGTTTTGGTTGCAAGGATGTGCAGCAGGAACCGCCACCAAAACCACCACCCCTGCCAACAGCAGCAGCTGCACAGGCCTAACCAATCTTCTCTGTGCTGTCTTTGCGTGCAGCTGCAGCAGGCGCCACTACCATTTCCACCACCCCTGCCACCAGCAGCAGCCGCACGGGCTTGACGGACCTTGCGGCGTTGGCTGCCACCCAAACCACCACCGGTGTAACCCTCAGCCATACCGCATGGACGATCACCCCTCAAGGTACTGCACCCTCCTCTCGCAGTGGCGAAGGCATCACCCCTCAAGGTACTGCACCCTCCTCTCGCAGCGGCGAAGGCATCACCCCTCAAGGTACTGCACCCTCCTCTCACAGCGGCGGAGGCAGTGGACGAAGCAAAAGCGGGGGTGAGGGTATGCGGGGTGCTCAGAGGTATCTCGGCCTTACAGAAAGAGACAGTCCGAAAGGGACTGCAGGAGGTGCAGGTTCTGGGGGTGGGAGTGGGAATGGGAGTGGGAGTGGGGCGGCTCCGCTTGGGGTTGACAGGTGGATGGAGTGCGGGAGCCAACTGAGTGGTCTGGGAGGGCTGTGCCAGCAGCTGGGTTTTGCGAGCCAAGAGCAGCAGCAAGTGGGAATGGCAAGCCAAGAGCAGCAACAGGCAGTGTTCGCGAGCCCAAGCAGGCAGCAGCAGCGGCAGCAGCGGCAATCAGATTTTGCAAGGCAAGAGCAGCAACCGGTTAGCAGTGCGATCTTCGTAAGCCCGCAGCAGCAGCAGCAACAGCAGGTGGGGCCAGAGCAAGCATGCCCAAGCCGGCTCAAAATCCAAGTGCGGCAGCTAGGATGCGCAGACCCAGGCGGGCTGCGTGGGAGTCATGCGGGGCAGCAGCACTTGGAGGTAGATGTGCTCCGAGGGCAGCAGGTGTTGGAGGAGCACCAGGTGCAGCACGCTGGCCAAGGGGGGCCATTTGGTAGTCATAAAGGGCAGAGTCATGAAGGGCAGCAGCACATGCAGGTAGATTTGGTTCTGGGGCAGCAGGTGTTGGAGGGGCATCCAGAGCATCATGACCTAGAGCAGCAAACGCAGCAGGTGGAGGTGGATGTGGTTCTGAGGCCGCAGGTGCTGGAGGAGCACCTAGAGCCGCATGATCCAATGCAGCAAACGCAGCATGATCCAACGCAGCAGCATGATCCAACGCAGCATGATACAATGCAGCAAACGCAGCAGATGGAAATGGATACGGGCTGGGCGGAGCAATTTTGGGGGGAGGAGCACAAGCGGCAGCGTGTGCAGCAGACAGGGGCAGATTTGGCCCACGCACTTTGTATCGGGGAGGGGCACAGAGGCTCAACAAGAGGAGGGCAGGAGGGCTCACAAGAGGAGGGCAAGCATGAGAGCAACAAAAAGGAGAGGGCAGGAGGGCAGGAGGCACGTCTGGCCCGCCAAGAGTTGCAGCTGCAGTTGGGGCAACAGCAAGAGGAGAGCAGGGCAGGAGGCCAGGAGGCATCTCTGGCCCACCAAGAGCTTCAGCTGCAGCTGGGGCAACAGCAGGTGCTCACCAGACAGGGGCCCCACAGATCGGGTGTCTACCCTGGGTTCGAGAGCCAGGAAAAGTTACACAAAGCAGGTGGAGAGCCCGCCCTTTTGACTGATGAGCCACAGCACCAGGACCTGGCTCCGACGCAGCCTCTTCTGCTGCATGCGCAGCAGCAGCAGCAGCAACAGCGACACATGCAGCTACAGGAGCACCAGGCGCCGCAACAGCAGCAGCAGCAGCTCCCCACAAGCAGCGAGCACATAGGAGAGCCACACACAACGAGCTCCTCTGCTTCTGACCCCTTCCACTTGCCTTCCAAGCCTCCAAGGCTGACTCTGCATCCGCAGCTACCCCCTGGCCCCTCATCTACACATAAATACCACCACCGCAACCAGCAAGGACAACGAAATAGGAGACCGCATGAAGGTCACAATGGGCTCCCTCATGCACAAGAGCAGCTGCAGCTGCAGCAACCAGAGCCAGCACGCATGCATCCAGCTTCGTGGCTGCTTGCACCTCACCACCCACCCTCCTCCTCACACTCTCAGCCCACTCCAACAGACCCCCTGCTATCCCACACAGCAATGACTCCCTCCTTGCCAGTCGCCCCACACAACCACACCCCCACACTTTCTCTCACAACATCCACCCCCTCCCTGCCATCCGTCCAAAACTCCCACAGGACAGCGCCGCCTCAGCCCTCTTTGCCCCCGTCCCAGCCATCCTGCACCACAACACCCTCTGTCTTAACAACCCAAAGGTCCACACCATCTCAGCCCTCCTTTCCACCCACCCAGCCATCCCACGCATCAACCCCCTCCATCCCAAACACTCACGGAAACACATCATCCCAGCCATCTTACGGTTCAACCCCTCCCACGCAATCTCTCTCCCCCTCACAGCCTTCCCACGGGACAGCACCCTCCACACAGTCCCTGCCTTCAGCACAACAGCCTGACCTGCCCTCTACGCTCCAGCATGACCTGTGTGCCCCAGCCTTTTCCCCACCCTCCACATATTCTCTGCCATCTGTGCCACAGCCTGACTTGCGTGCCCCAGCCTTTTCCCCTCCATCCACACCCCTCTTGGTTCCCCTCCCCACAGCCCCCCAAACCCCCGTAGACTCACCCAGAGGGAATGAGGGATTCAGGCAAGGTAGCGAAGCACCCACCCACACTGAGAGCCCCCCCCTGCAAGCCCACGTCACACCCTCCATCCTACACCACACACATGACCCCAGCAGCTCACGCCCTTTCAGTAGCACAGAGCATGGCGACCTCCGCACAGTGGGCCCGTACACAGAGAGCCAACGCATAGAAAACCCACGCACAGAGGGCCCACACACTGAATGTGGCGGCCCAATGCAGCAGCAGCTTGTGCCTCAATTAGCTGATGGGCCACAGTCCTGCTTGGAGATGCCCGCAGCTGACAGCAACACACAACCTCTCCCCGAGCCCAGCCTACAGCTCGGTGTGGACGAAGCTGCGCGGCCAACACAGAGTGCAAGCGTTCACTCTCTTCCCTGCTCTGACACGCAGCCTCTACCGGAGCCCAGCTTTCAGCTTGGTATGCACGCAGCTGCACAGCCAGCACAGAGTGCCGGTGCTCAATCCCTTCCCTGCTCTGGAACGCAGCCTTTTGCTGAGCCAAGCCTGCAGCAGCTGCTGCTGCACTTGAGCGGGCAGCATGCAGGTGAGCTCACTCCACAGCTTCAGCTCCATCACCACCTGGAGGGCACTGAGGATCCCTCTCTGACGCTGCCTCTCCATCCCGACACACAGCCTGTGAGTAAACCAACGTTGGAACTTCAGCCCCATGTTTCCCTGCAGCCCACTCCGACTCTGCCTCTCCCACACCACCCCAGCACACAGCCTGCCGATGATCACTATCCGCAACTTCAGCCCCACCACCATCTGGAGGGCAATGGAGTCCCCACGCTGCACCTGCAACCTTCATCCAGCATGCAGCATGGGCAAGGACAAGCTCCACAGTTGTGGCCCCTTCCCAACACGCAGCCCATTCAAGTCTCCACCCCACAGCTCCATGCTGTTGCGCCATCCTCTGAGCAGCCTCCCCTGCAGCAACTGCAGCCTCTCTCCGATACACAGTCCATCCAAACACCCCATCAGCAGCCACAAGTAGGTGTGCAGTCCCCAGCGCAACCTCTCCTGCAGCAGCTGCAGCCCCTTTCTAGTACGCAGCCCGCCCAGCCTCTCCAAGCGCCCTCCCTGTCCCTTCATCCCGAACCAGATTTGGACCTGCCAGCTGCACAAGCCCCGTGTCAAGCGCAACCCCAGGCAAGCACTCAGCACCCTAGCCCTGGTGCACAGATCTGTGAAGAGCGCTTTCAAGACCTGCCTGCTGAGCAAGGCATGTTGCAAGGTCGACCCCATTCCAGCATTCAGCACCCCAGCCCTGGCCCGCAGGTCTGTGTAGGTCCCTCTCTGCAGCGGAGCTGCACACATCATATCATGCAGCCTGGTTTGAGTGGTGCTGCCCAGGGCATGGAGGTCGACCAAGATCGCATGCCAATGTGCCATGGACGCGTGAGCATGCAGCAGTGTGGGGGGCAGGCAGGGCACGGCAGGCGCGTGCAGCAGGCCTTGCCGCAGCAAGAACAGCAGCAGAGAGGGCTGGATGCCTTGTCACAGCAAGGACAGGGGCAGAGAGGGCTTGATACCTTGACACAGCAAGAGCAGCAGCAGAGAGGGCTTGATGCCTTGCCGCAGCGAGAGCAGCAGCAGAGAGGGCTTGATGCCTTGACACAGCGAGAGCAGCAGCAGAGAGGGCCGGATGCTTTGCCACGGCAAGGACAGGGGCAGAGAGGGTTAGATGCCTGGGGAACGCACCGAGAGGTCCAGCCCTGCGTGTTGTCGTCAGCAGCACGGCAAGGTGTGGCAGCATCCGCAGCAGCAGCAGCAGCGACCCCAGCACACCTGGACACACAACAATGTCAGAGAGGGCCGGATGCCTGGGAGCCACACCCAGAGGGCCGACCCCATGTGTTGCCAGCGGCATGGCGAGGTGTGACAGCATCCGCAGCAGCAGCAGCAGCAGCAGCAGCAGCAGCAGCAGCAGCAGTAACACCAGCACAGCCGGATGCCTGGGAGCAGCACCGAGAGGGACAACCCCATGTGCTGCCAGTGGCATGGCAAGGTGTGACAGCATCTGCAGCAGCAGCAGCAACCCCAGCACAGCCGGATGCCTGGGAGCAGCACCGAGAAGTCCAGCCCCACGTGTTGTTTGTCCTGCCTCTGCAGGGCAACCTACATCGGCACCAACATCAGCAGGGAATGCAGCAGCAGCACCCCCACCACCACCGCCAGGGTCAGCATGGATTGCAGCAGCAGCAGCAGCAGCAGCAGCAGCAGCAGCAGCAGCGCTGTTTAGCACCTCACACAACCCATAACCCGCAAGGTGCAACGGCGGCAGCAAAAGCTGCTGCTGGTGCTGCAGCGGAGGGAACAAGAACCGGTGCCGCTGCACAGCCAGACGCACTACATCACCAGGCCCCCCAAGAACCTTCAGGCCCTTCAGCGTGCCGAAGCTATGCATTTGGGAGGCACAAGCGGAGGCAGGCAGCGCAGGCAGCAGCATGGCAAGGTGTGGCTGCAGCAGCAGCAGCAGCACCAGCACCAGCGGCACCAGCAGCAGGAGCTGCAGAAGGCAAGGTTGGCGGAGATGGCAGTGGCAACAAGAAACGGGGGAAGGCAGCACACCCCAGTTGTGCAGATGGTGGTAGCGCTGCTGCTGTTGCTACTTCTGAAACAGCAAGAGCTGTCGCTGATTTGCCATTTATGCCAGCATGGCTGTTAAAGCCAACAAGACCTCCAAAGTGCGTGCAGCGTGCCTCTGGGTCTGAGTCAGCTGGACGTGGAGCCAGGCTTGCTGGTGTGTGTGTAGACCGAGCTGGGCAACAGCGGCAGCCGCAAAGGTGGAGGGCAGGTTGCAGTCAAGAGCATCGACAAGGCCATGGGCAGAGGAAAAATGGAGGATTGCAGCAGCAGCAGCAGCAGCAACAAAAGGGGGAGTTCATGCGCCTAGATGAGCATGTTGTATTAGATCAGCAACATCACCAACAAGGGCATGAGCAGCCACAGCAGCAGCAAAGGCAGCAGCAACAGCAAGGGGAGTCCGTGCGGCAGGCTGAGCATGTTGAATTGAACCCAAAGCAGCACCAACATGGGTGTGAACAGCCACAGGGGGAGTCCATGCAACAGGATGAGCATGGTGTGTTAAACCAACAGCTGCAGCAACGAAAGTGTGAGCAGCCGCAGCAGCAGCAGCAGCTTCAGCAGGCGGAGTCCATGCTGCAGACCAAGCATGGTGTTTTGAACCAGCACCAGCAAGGGTGTGAGCAAGAAACGAGCCATGCCATGCTGCAGCAGCACCAGGAGCAGACCCAGCAGGGGTCAGGGCTGGGTCTGCTCCAATCTCCACCTCATGCCTCTCCACAGCTGCCGGATTCTCAGCCTGTCAGTGCACGCATCAGGCGCAGGTAAATTGTCAAATATCACAGCCTGTCAGTGCTCGCACCAGGCGCAGCTGAATTTCATGTCACAGCCTGTTAGTGCACGCACCAGGCGCAGGTGAAATTTAAATGCCACAGCCTGTCAGTACACGCACCAGGCATAGGTGAACTTCAAATGTCACAGCCTGTCAGTGCATGCACCAGGCGCAGGTAAATTGTCAAATGTCACAGCCTGTCAGTACACGCACCAGGCATAGGTGAACTTCAAATGTCACAGCCTGCCAGTGCATGCACCAGGCGCAGGTGAATTTTAAATGCCACAGCCTGTCAGTGCACGCACCAGGCGTAGGTGAATGTCACAGCCTGTCAGTGCAGGCACGGATGCATCAGTGCTGGGATGTGTGTTTTCTGTTGCAGCGTTTGGGGTTGTATGCTTAGCTGCGCCTCATTTATAAGGAGTGCTTTGCCAAGAGTAGCAGCAGCAGCAGCCGCAAGATTGCCATAGTTCACAGTTATAGCTAGAGTGTTATCTTCTCTGATGGCAATGGAAGTAAGGAGAGCCAATGAAAACCTAAGTCTAGAGAGAACAAAAGCCTTTGCTTGCTGTAAGGCTGTGTGCATTAAGAAAGAAATCAAGTTGCCACCATATGATGACCCGTCAAATGAAGCCTTAAGAACTTCTTCCTAAAGCTAAGCTAAAGCTAGAGGGCCAATGACAGTTGGGTCTATACTCTTGGTGAACTTCACACTGAATAAATGTGTTCTTGGTTATAAATTAATTAGTTATTAAACTGTGCTTGACTCTGCATCACTTTTCCCAAGAAAATCCTTTGGATGATGCAATCCTGACTTCTTAAAAAGAAAACCATTAAATTTATTTATATCCCCAATAATATTAGAGGGATCCCTCTGATAATGAAATTTAGAGTGCTCCCTCTTTCTTGCAATATGACGATACTCTATTTGCAAGCACACATACATTTGACCTCCAACATTCATTGGGTGGCAGTTGTGAAGCTGACTCTCATGCCGCCTGTGCCATACACTTAGGGGACGCTGCTGATCTTGGCTTGAGCTTCTTCTGTGCATGCGGCTGTTTACATTGTTCTTGTCTTAGCAACAGCAAATTGACGGTGCACAGCAGATGCTGTGCCCATTGTAAAAGCCCACGCTTGCAGACCAGCATCAGCCACTCCAAAGTACTTGTGTTCCAGACCAGGAGACTGTGGCATGCCATGTTTGGATGCAGGCAGCGACGGAGGGCAGCCCTTGCATCTGCATTGCGCAACGCACCTCCAGACCCGCCCCACACTCTGCTGCTACGATTGGTGCGTCTTGTTACGTATTGGTTGTAGATAGTAAAATAGAAGCAGCGCAGGGCCTAAGCCGCTTATATGTGCTAAGCCACGGTTTAAGGCAGTAGAGTAGTATGACATTGCACATGTATTCCTTAATTATTGGTCCTGCCTTCCAAAGTCGATTGGCTACACCGGTCACCATGGTCATAGCCTAAGTCATACTTTTTGGTCTGAGAGGTTACCACGTAACATGTTTGTGCCTGAATATCAGAGCAACTTTATGGCTTCAATTCAACACACCTGTGATTTTTTGCTTGTAAGCAGCATTTTGTAATCTACTTTTGGACCTGCGTCAGACTCTACTGCTGCGGTTGATGCAAGCATCTAGGCCTGTGTTTCAAAACAGTTGATGTTGAACAGTTGTATGCTAATGACCACCATAGCTGCTTCATGAACTCTCCCAAAATCTTGGAGAACCTGTATATACGGTTGGGAAACACATTAGTCCAGGTGGTTGCATATGGGAGTCAGAGCATAAGGTAGAATGGGACATGCGGTCCTACAGAGAAAATGACAGGAAAACCATGCAAATATTCAGAATGGGTGGCAGGAAAATCATGCAAACCTACAGAATGAATGACAAACAAAAAGCTGCCATAAGCCTGCAGACCTAATAATGGTTGACACACAAATCATGCAAATCTGCAAGATGGGTAACAGACAAATCACACAACTCTACAGGATGGATGATAAACAGGAAGCTGCCATGGGACATGCAAACCTAGAGAATGGATGACAGATCATGCAAATCTGCAAGATGGTTGACACACAAATCTTGCAAATCTGCAAGATGGGTGACAGACAAATCTTGCAAATCTGCAAGATGGGTGACAGACAAGTCATGCAAATCTACAGAATGGGCAACAGGCAAGAAGCTGCCATGGGATATGCACATCTAAAGGATGGATGACAGGCAAATCATGCAAATCTGCAGGATGGGTGACAGTCTAACCATGCAAACTGAAAGGGTGGGTGGCAGACAAATCATGAAAATATGTTTTAAGGGTTACAGGCAAGAAGCTACGATGAAGCATAAAAATGTGTGCACGCTCTTATGCAAATGGTCAGTTGCAATGCAAGCAAGTGTTGGAGAAGTGTGCTGTCTTGCGTGACTGCTCCTCATTCCAGTGCCACGCACACATGTTTCCTGTTTTGCTGCATGTGTCTCTGTTGCCTCTTTGCAGAGAAATGAATTGCATTGCGGCTGAAATGAATATCAAATACATGTGTCATTTGTGCGGATGCAGGTGGATGGCTTTCTAATGCTCACATATGTAAGATAGGTGGACGACTGTCTCACGCTCACACTTGAAAGATACGTGCTCATGCAGGTGGATGACTGTCTCACGCTCACACTTGTAGGATATGTGCTCATGCAGGTGGACGACTATCTCATGCTCTCCAGCAGTCGGGCAGCCGCGGAAGCTCTGCTTACTCGCCTTGAAAGAGGCTTTCCAGAGTGAGTGGAACTTCATGATTGCTTGAAAGCAGCATAAGCCCACAGTTGTGATTGGTCAAAGATCAGTATTGCACCAATTTCAATGCACAAACGGGTATGCACCCAGTCTTTTGTGCATGTGGGTGGTGCATTCGCATATGATTAAGAGATGCAAATGTTGCAAAAAGATCGACGTACCCAATGGTGTGCACTCTCCACTTTAGAATCATGTCCTGATCATGAAGAGTTTGTGAGAGATGTCTGCGATGGGATTCTCTCAAGCACATCCTCCAGGTGCTGGCATGCCTGTTCCACACAATAGCAGGCAAAAGTAACTCTTGAGGAGATGCTTGGCTTACTCCAGAAAGCATGCACATCCGATCATTTTGTGTCCAGTGTCGGGTGATGAAAGGCAAGCATATGGTGCTGACCAAAACAATCCACAAGAATTGTTTTCAGAAGGGGGTAGACTGTCACTGAACTCAGAGTGAGTGGCGGGAAAGTTTTCTGATCCCGCAACATTGCAGATGACTTGGGAGATTGCATGATGCAGTAGGAGATCCTAGATTTGGGTGGGACCCAGGAGACTAGATGGAGATGCTCAGCATCCTGCAAACGGCCAGTACAGGCATATCCTTCCCTTTTCAACAAAGGTATTTTTTTGGTATTTGGTGAACAAAGGTGCCATAAACTCTGTTGTAGCACAGGTGCCATGAGTACCATTTTGGGAGAGAGGTTCCAAGCACATATGCCATGAAAAGCTGTTCCCCTGTCTGTCCATCTTGGCACAGGTACGGCTGCTCCATTAATGCAGCAAAGACGCAAGTCAATTTCAGCTCAGGAGAATCAAGAGTCCATGAAGCGCGTCCCTCCTCTGTAGATGCCCCACCAGAGCAGCAAGGAAGGCCCTCCTGCGGCTCCCGTGAAGCGCCTATAAGGTGAGCAAAGACAGGAACTTGTGTTGAAGAGTTGTTCTGCAAGACAGGTTGAACTCATTGGCTCTGTTTGGACCATATCTCCGGTGGCGTGAATCCCTAAATTCAGGAGGTCCAGCCACATGGCAAGAATTCAAGGAACAAACGATCCATGAGGAAGCAATCATTCTTTATTTTTGATGAAGAAGTGCCATGAAGTTCTGATAGTGCAGGAAGAAAGTGTGTAATGCTGTCTCATGAAATTATGCCTATGAATTGTGGAACAAGTGTAGCAAATTATGGCTGTTGAATTCTCATGACACAAGTATTCATGAACTCCTAACAACTCTAAGTAAGCATTGCATCCTGTTCTAAGTTGACTTTCTTCTGGCTCAGGGTTGCCCTGGCAGGATTGCCACCTGAAAATGGCTTTCCTCACAGGGAAGTGTCAATAAATCTTTCTGCTTGCACCTTGTTCGAAAGTGCTCTTTTCAGGCAGGGGGGCATGTAGGTATGATATAAAGTGTGCTGAGTGGAAGTCACACCGGTTTTGTGTACATGGGATTCTCCTGATTTGGCTCAGGACCTAAGCTATTATGTGCAGGAGCATGTCACTGGAGCCACCTGCAAATTTCCAGGACACTCTGGAACATACATAAAAAATGGCTGGAGAGTTAAAGAGCTGCTGCTGGGCTTCATGTGGGTGTCTAAAGATGTCTTTGACCTCTTTGGAACTGAACATCTGCAAGATTGCTGGCAAAGATGCTTAAACCTTGTGCTTTTGATGTTGGCAGGTCATGCTGCAACACAGGTCTGTCATTGGCTGGTGCTTCCCAGGTTTACTTTGAAGGAGCAATCCTTACGCTCCAGGGTCCCAGCATACTCATTTCATGCAATCTCGACCTGCTCATACCCTTGGCCCCGAAATAACAAGCGCATGGTGCGCATCCATTGTCACTGTAACTTGTGGTCCATAAGCCCTGCAAGCAAAGCTCATTTTGCCTCCGCATGCAAGCTCCTTGCTTCTGACGAATTTTGGTATGCCTCTGACCTTTGTCCATGCAGATGGTGCGGGCTCTTGATCAATCCCACCAGCCTTGAGATCCAAGCAGATTACAGCAGATATGCAGGCACCCACATAGCTACTGTCCTCACTGTACCTCTCACGAATCACCCAGGTAAGCACAAAGTTTCCCTGCCATCATAAGCCCTGCCTTTTTCTCAGCATGCCAGATTTCTCTGCCACTCTTACGTGTGCACACCCTTTCTTTCAGATCTCTCTGCCACTCGTGTGTGCACACCCTTTCTTTCAGATTTCTCCGCCACTCTTACGTGTGCACACCCTTTCTTTTAGATCTCTCTGCCACTCTTACGTGTGCACACCCTTTCTTTCAGATCTCTTTCCCACTCTTACGTGTGCACACCCTTTCTTTCAGATCTCTTTGCCACTTTTACGTGTGCACCCTCTTCTACTCTGTTCTCAGCCCGCCAGCTCTCTTTGCCACTCTTATTTGTGCGTGTCATGTTGTCAGGCCATACTGGTAATTTTTAAATACTAACACCATTCCTGTGATCGTTTCTGTGTCCATAAGTACCATGATAAGCATCAATCTCGTTTCTTAAACATTTTTTTGTCCCTCGTTCTTTGCACCCCAATCTTTGCAGGCCGTCAGCTGCCTGTGCGGCTGATGCTGTACATGCGTCCAAAGTGCCATCCCCTGCTGCTGGATGCCACCATCAACTCCCCTCTTACAGCTCGCCTCAACATCTTCCAGGTATTTTTGGTTTCCTTTTGGCTATGCTTCACTGCCTCCTATTAGTTGACTGTACTGAGATCACGGCCGGCTGGACTGCTGTACTGAGATCACAGCCGGCGGGTCTGCTGTACTGAGATCACAGCCGGCTGGTCTGCTGTACTGAGATCACGGCCGGCTGGTCTGCTGTACTTAGACCATGGCAAGTGTGCTTTGCTCTCAAGCATTTACCGTTTAATTACCAGTGTCAGTGGGCACACCCAGATGCTTGCACACACACACACACACACACATACACTTGTCATCACCATAATTACCAAGGTGAGCACCACCACCACAACCATCATCAACATCAACATCATTACCCAAATGTTGTATAATGCAGGCATTCATGATGTCAGCCATGAAGCTGCACAGCTACGTGCGCGTGCTTGTGCATGTGTCTGCGGGACCTGGGGTGAGGGGGCTCAGCCCTGCCTGTCATCCACGCCACCTTCTCAATGCCATCTTCTCCGCCTGTGCGTACATGGCGGGCATTGTGCGCAGGTAGGTACAATTTGTGGCCTGTGTGTGCATGGTAAATTGGCAAATTGTGGCCTGTGTGTGCATGGTAAATTGGCAAATTGTGGCCTGTGCGTGCATGGTAAATGACCAATTGTGGCCTGTGTATACATGGCGGGCACTGTGCGCAGGTGGACACAAATTGGCTGGAAGTGGATGGGCAGTTGCTTGGTTCTCTAGACTTACTTTGTTTTGGCTCATGTGGTCTGTATCTCAATGAGTGTTCTTGGTCTGGGGGTGCAAGCAAACCAGGTTACGTAAATCAAAGGACAAGCCAACCTTGTTTGGCTGCATGTGTGCATGGCATAGATTTGAATGCATCCGCAAGGGAAGACAAGCTACATAGGCAAAGGAAAGCACTCCCTGCATCAATTAAGGAAAAAGAGACACAATGGTTCAAAAAAAAGCTGGATATCCCCTCCACCACAACGCACTGCATAATGCCTGCAAGGACAAATGAACGAACAAATTAGTGTATGTGTGTGGATCGGTAAGAGTGCGATCTGAAAATTGGGCCAGGGCAAGGTATGATGACTTTTCTGCTTAATAGTCTGCTCATGAATTCATGCATGCACGAGCTTTACGCAGGAAGAGCAGAAATTTCATCTGCTTGCATCTCTCTTGGTGCTGAAAGGAGACTGCCTTTTACTTATTTGTCTCTGTTACCCAATTGTCTCTTACTTGGCCCTTACTGGGCTCTCTGCTACCAGTTGCAGCCACCTTGGCAGCTTGCTGCAACTTACCTATGCCTCATGAGATGTGATGATGTTGTGGCTCTTACCTCTCCATCATACCTGCTTGCACCAGTACAATGGCTGTGCCCATGAGCCTTGTGACCTTCCCAATCCCAACAAGCACCAGAAACAGCTTGTGACCTTCCCAATCCCAACAAGCACCAGAAACAGCTGCACCACCTGCCAAGCAGCACCTCCATTCTTGCTCACTGCATCCAGTGAGAATGCCACCGCTCGCCAAGCAGTACCTCCATATAGTGCGCTGCATCCTGTGAGAATGCCACACCACTTGCCAAACAGCACCAATCCCAAACATGCACCAACAACAGCTGCACCACTTGCCAAGCAGCACACCTCCATTATAGTGCGCTGCATCCAGTGAGAATGCCACATCACTTGCCAAACAGCACCAATTGTCAAACGGCACGAATCCCCAACAAGCACCAACAACAGCCGCATCGCTTGCCAAGCAGCACACCTCCAATAAAGTGCGCTGCATCCAGTGAGAGTGCTACACCACTTGCCAAGCAGCACCAATCACCTACCTGCACCAAAAACAGACACGACACTTACCAAGCAGCGCCTCCGCCACTGCATGCGGTACCCAGTAAATGCCTCACCACTTGCTGGGTAGCACCTCACTCATTGTGCGCGTGGCCTTGTAAAGGCCACGCCACTTGCTAAACGGCGCCTCCATTGCTGCACTTGTGCCCTGTGAATGCTTATATTCTGTGAATGCTGCTGTTCTGCGCCAACTGCAGCCGCACCTACGCATTTGCCATGCGTTTTGGGCTGGGGGGCCTGCGCTGCGATGTGCCGGGAAGCCAAGTGCGCTGGCTGGGCTTGGCAGCTTTTGAGCGGGTTCTGGGCAAGAAGCAGTCAGTGTATGGCCCTGTCCTGCTGGTACGTACAGGAAAGTGCATGAAGACCTTTGTTCGTTGCTGCCAGCTTGCTTGACTTGCTACAATGCGCCTGGTATGCTGTACAGGGCCCGTTGGAAATGGATGGTAGGAGTTTAGATCGTTAGGACTCAGCAAAAGCACAAGCAACATGGCACAAGCACCTGATTCCCTTGACACCAGCAATTGCTCGGGCAACATGGCACAAGCACCAAAATTCCTTGACACTAGTGTTACTTAGGCAACTGAACCCCTTCAACCCCCGGTGCCTGAATCCCTTCATCCCAGACTCTTTTGGGAGGGGAAAGAGCTTGCTTTGGACACAGTTTCACTACATCACCATGCACCAACTGAGAAGCACAAAGGGATGCTCATGGGTACACACAATTAATTCCTTTCGAGTTTTTCCGAGCAGCTAACACTGCCACGGCCCCAACCTGTCTATGCCCTTGTTCAATTTGTGCATGCCCTTGTTCAACCTGTCTATGCCCCTATAGGAGCTCCGACAACACTTGGTGCGCCTGTCAGCTTCTCGTGGCTGTGCACCTCAGATGCCACTGCTCTTGGACACCATCAATTCACAGCGGTCAAAGGTGTTTGATGACATATTTTACTGAGAGCTGATCCAGTGCTCACAGGGTCTACTTAATGGCCAAAGTGGCTAGTTATCTTGACAGTTGCTAACATCCAGGGTTTCATTCAATTTAAAGAATTTGAGGCACACTTTTGTCAGGTGCGCGAGGATTGCTGTTACGGTATTTACTAATTGCTTTTTGTAAGAAGGGATTTTCAATTCATTGCTGACCCACCAAAGTGGCATACTTGTCAAGATGCATTGAAATAGCCCATTGGCAAGTCTTTTATTTTTTCTTGTAAAACCTGGCGTAACAACTGGCCAGCCGGAAAATCAATAGAGAAAGCACGTAGGCAGCAGGAACACTCACTGTTTATTTAAGGAAAAGAAGGCATACAAGGTCGAGGCACCGCGTATCCCCTTCTCCAAGGGAGAAGAAGGAAACAACTATGTAGGCAGAGCAGATGTTTGGCCTGGAGTCCCTGCATCAGTTAAGAAAAAAGATACGTGTTTGCTCATAATAGCAGCTGAGCTGTGAGCTCCTTCAAACACACAGGCTGAGAACAGAGAAAGATTGTGGGGATCTGGAGGTGAATAAAAGCGCCCAACTCCAGAACAAGCAGTATTCTCGCTTCAATGGTGTGTCTCGCCACATCATTTTTTTTACGTAGTGCTACCACTATTCTGCAGTGCAGAATGGGCATGTAGTTTATGTGCAAGCTTGGTAGCTCGTTGAAGGTCAACAACTAGTTATCTGGACTGCTTCAAAGTGTGTTCAGTGTGACAGGCTCCACAAAGTCCCAGGAGGATGGTGTGAAGATTGAAAACATTATTGATATGCCGCCTCCAGCGGTTGCTCAGGCATTTTGTCCTCACAGTTCTTGATCACAAGCAGGTGCAATTGCCTGTTGTGTGGATTAAGTTGATGGGGGTGTCTAACACCGGTAGTGCTTTTCCACATCAAGAAAAAAGAAAAAGAGCTCCACCAGCCAGGGCTCTTGAGAACCTTTCCCTCGACTCTCATCACCGAAATCAGGCATGAAGCTGTCATGCTGATTCAAATCACCGATACTGTACATTTACTGCTCTTGGAGCAGATAATACATACTTGGAGGGCGCACCAATCCTGTTGTGTCGTACCGTGCGGGGCTACAACACGGCAACACGGCCCAAGTTGCCAATATGCAACAAAGGGTTATGTTGCTTCAAGTTCTCAGCATGTTCCTAACTACTAGTTAGCAGCTTAGTAAGCTGCTCTTTCTGGACTTTCTGCACAGTGCTTGTTTTGGCTGCAGCACGCAGAGAATGTCAGGGTTCAGACCAGCTTGCACCAGGTTAGCATGGCACTAGGGACAAACATCCTTAGCACAAGGCCAGGGATGGCCAAGTTCTCTGGGCGGTGGAACAGAAAGTTGAAAAAGAGAGAGCACCTATTAAAAGAAACCCCACTTAAATGCAGGTCACACCTCACACAATAGGCTCTGTGATGATTCAGCAATGACCACGATTTAACGTGACAGGGTACTTTGAGTAACCTCCTGATCCCCATTGACCTCTTTCTTTTTTCTCTTGGTGAAGGGGATACATGTTGTCTCGGCCCTAGGTATCCTCTTTTCCTTAATTGATGTGGGGAGTGTTTTCACTGCCTGCATGGTATTTTTTTCTTTCTGTGCCAGCCAAGACAACAGTTGGAGGCGGCACAACGGCAGCATGCTGACCTCTGCAAACTTAAAAGTGCAAAAATTGTGACTCTCCATACCATTCTGCTGGGCATTGGTGGAGCATATTACAGAGAGCATACCCTTATCCGATTCAAACAACTGGGTCTAGGCCTCCAACATACCATCTAGCTTGCTTGCAAGCTTCATGCCCATTCTGTTAGGTTTGCTCACAAACTTGTTGCCAATAAACAGGTCTGGTTACAGGCCTCAGTGTTTCTGCTCAGCTGCCCTCGTAAGCAAATATAACTTGCCAAGGCTTACCTATCCTGCCCATGTGCTGTCTTTGTGCGCTCTACCCCAGGCCTACAAGCCCTTCTTGATCCAAATGCGATCCCTCCTCAAGACAGGGACATTCATTTATTTCAGCCCTGATGTCAAACCCTCTCCCACTCTGGAAGCTGCAACTGCCCAGCATGCAAGCACCTTCACCTGGCTTAAAAACAGCAGCTGAAGAAATCCAAACAGGAACAACGGGGTGACGTTGCACATCATAGTTGAAATATCTCAATTGGTGTGGCAGGTATTACGGCGTGTTTCCAACCAATCGTGGTTCAGGAAAATAATTTCCAAATCCGAACCACGATCTTTTCTTGAACCACGGACCACGTTTCCAACAGCGTGGTTCATGAACCACGCTCAGATTCAAAGTGCATGCTAGACCATTCTATTATTATTTTGGCTTTAACATCAAAAGAAACTGTACGCTAGCCCTTGCACCTGTGCTCTTCCTTTGTGTGGTCCTGACCTTGGCTGTCAGGAGTGCCCATCCCCAGGAGGCATGAAGCCCAACTTGAAGGCTATGAAAAGCATTTCTGGAAGAGTGTTTTTGGCTAGTTGACAGTCTACTGCTACTGCACGACGTGGAGGAGCTCATTCAGCTGTCCTTTCTCCTGAGGAACGCGCTTGATGAAGTGCATGCTCAGTCTGCAAGCGTGCACTCACCTCTGGGCTTGCATGTTAGCACTTGGTGTTGTGCACAGAAGCACAAACCAGAGCTGCACGCTGCGGCAATGCTTGCAGCCAATCATGCATGCTACACAGTTCCGATTTGTTAAAATCGGATAAAGGTTTAATTCCGTTCACTTTGATTCATACTTGTTTGACTGAGCTTCTGTGCATTTTATTTTCCCTGAACCATGAAAGGACCCCCCCCCCGGGTCCTTTCAAGAAAGCATTTTCTTGAACCACGATTTAATTTTCTTTTTCCTGAACCACGCGCCTGAACCACGCTGTTGGAAACGCTTTAATCGTGGTTCGTGGTTTGTGAACCACGAACAACGCTGTTGGAAACACGCCGTTATTTAAAATGGCTACACCATCAAACCTCTTATCAACTTTGGTCTAACCAGGCAAAAGGGAGAGTTTCCTCTGCATAAGTAGTTTTCTTTTCTTTTCCTGGCAAAAGGCTGAATCGTTAGCATCCAAGTGGAGTCTTATGGAAATCGCTATTTCCCCATGATTGACTATGTGTAACCTAAAACAAAAAGTAGAGAAAGAAAAAGAAAATAAAAGACTAAGCAAGACAGGTCCAGCTGCGTGCATTAAGGAAAGGTCCCCTAACTAGCAAGCTAGCTAGGGCCTCACCGAGGAGAAAAGTAAAGTTGCCATGCTATTTAAAGATTATTATTATCAACACAAGGCATGCACTTCATTTTCAGGGGACCTCTGGGGGTGGGACTGCTGGGCACATGGCGGTGGAGAGCAGGAGAAGGAGAGTCCGGGCGTCCAGGAGCAAGGCGGACAGCCCTCTAGAACCCCATTAGCTCTCTCTGTTCTGGCTTTCTCCTAGGCTACCCCTGCCTAGTTTAAAGCTCGAACCAGATGTATTTCTTTCTTTCCGATATCATGGACGTTTTTTGTTTGGCTGGCCGAGACCAGCAGCCTGCTGAGGTTGAGCAGTCAAACCACCTGGCTGAAGGCCAAAACCCAATGCAAACTAATCGAAAGTGTGTCTAGTTTAGATTTGAGGGCCCTTTGGCGAGACCCTTGTTAGCTTGCTGATTATTGAACCTCTCCTTAATGCACGCGGCCTCTCGGCTGGCAAAAAGCTTTCTTTTGTTTTCTTAGAAATGATACATGGCTAGGCCAGTGAGCATCTACAAATTTGGTTTGGTTACAGGCACTTTTTTGCTTCTGCTAAGCTGCCCTTGAAGGTTTAATTCTGCAAATGGCTGGGCGGTTCAAATATTTGTGATATGTGTGAGAGTGCTGAAGTCCAAGACGAGACACATGCTATCTTCTGTTGCAATTTCTTTGAGGTGTGTGAGCTGCGCAGTAAAAACAAGGTTCTTTTCATTGATATTTTCAAGCTGTTACATACTTTTGCTCGGCTTCCGATCACAGCCTTATTCCTTTTTTGGCAAGCTTTCACATTATGACTGATCCTGAGATCAATGCTTTCCTAAATCAAGACTTGTGTAGATTTCAAAAGATTTTCAGAGTTGGTTTTAATGGTTGATGCTGGTTGAGAAAGTTTCACCAGCAGCCGATCAGCCAGAATCTCGGGCTGTGGGCCAACCCCTTGTAGCCCTTGTAAGTTGCCCTTGTTGGCAGGTACAGCTTTGTAACCCTATCCTATCCTATCCTATCCAGTGATCCTCTTGGTGAGGCCCTGGCAAGCTAGCTAGTAAGGGAGCTTTTCTTTGAATGTGCACAACCAAACTTAATGGTTGAGTCTTCCCTTCCCTTCCCTTCCTTTTCTGGCTCAAAAAGGCAGAAGGTTGAGTGCTTTGTCTTCTATCCTGCTTATGCACTACTAAGAGCTATCGAGCTTTGTAGTGGCTGTTCTTGGGTGGAAACTGTAGTCCATGGATGTCTGGAGCTCTTTTGTGGCTTGTATGAGAACTTCCCTTGCTCCCCGAGGTGCTGGTGATTTCCTTGTGTTTCTCTGGTCGCTTTCCTAAGGGCTTGTCTGAGGACTCCAAGTTGTTGTTTCCCATGCGCATGCTTGACAGGCTACAAGGATGCAGACTCAGTGCAACTATCCACGTGCAAGCTTCATGTGTTCCAAGCTCGACTTTAAGTTGCAGTTCAGTTCAAACTTGCCGCGTGCGAGCCTTAAGGTGCAGCAGTTCTTTTTCAATGAAAGCCGTGGCTTGTTTGTCTGTGCTTTTCCTTTGATTCCTTTCCTCAACTCTGTCTGTCATTGCTCTGATTCCACTGATGTGTGTCACTGTTGTGGCTTTACTTAAGATTAACCCAGTGAGAAACCCCATCCCTTGATATCTCAAGCTTGTCATCTGTGCGGTTTGCATGTTTTCTGACTTCCCTCTCACAGAATTTTGCTGAACGAATCAGGCACTTTCTTCTATTCTCAAGCTAGTTCTGAGGATGTTTTTCATTTCTTGCAAAAGCAAACTAATCACACTTATCGTTTTATTTCCGAACTCATGGATATTTTTTGTGCTGTGGGATCAGTTGAGCAGGCCGAGCAGCCAAACTACCTGGTTGAAGGTCAAACCCCATTGTAACCATTATGCACTACTGGAGACACGAATGCAGTGTGTGACTCCAGGGCTTTCCAATAACAACTGGGCCAGCATGGTCCCATACGCATTTGGTGGTGCACCAAAACCAGGTCAAAGACTGACAATTTTGTGTAAGAATAAATGAGTACCTCTGCTTAAAAGCAGCAAAAGAAATGAAGAAATAAAAACGGCAATGTCTGTGTCCTGTAATTCAGCGCAAGCACATACTGAGGGCCTCACTCTATACAGCAGCCTCCAAGCAAGTTAAGCCACTTCATGATAGCAGAAACTTGCAGGACTATCAGCAAATGATGGCATATTGGCACACCAATAAGCACCTTTGCTACATTTCTGGGCAATCAAAAGAGTCCAGCTAGTGGGCATCCATTTTCTCTCCTCTCTGACGCTGGTGTGGTGGTTTCAGGCATGCAAGCACTCATCTGCAGCTGTTGCAGATTTCAGGCATACGTGCATCCAACATGCATAGACCTTGGTTGCGTCTCATCATCCACATTACCAAGCCTTCACTGTTGCACCATATGCGCTGTCAGGTACCCTTCTTTCAACCTGATGGCACAAGTTCAAATGAGAAGCACAGGTTACAATTGTGCGTGTGTGTGTTTTAGGGTTCCAAGTGCGCCTGCAAATATGCCTCTTGATTGTTTGATTTATGGAGTTTGTTCTAGAGAAATTGTTACTCTACTGCAAGGCAGGCTGGTCAAGGCAAGCCAATCCATTCAGTTTTTTTTTAAACCCCTGCAGCACTCAGAGGACAATATGGTAAAGGCAAGCCAATCCATTCAAGTTGTTTTTTTAAAACCCCTGCAGCACTCAGAGGACAATATTTAGATGCGTTGCTGTGGCCATGATTCATCCCCCCATAAAGAAGAAGACTGTCTTATGCACCCCAAGAAAAGTGCACCCCTCTCATGCAGAGCATCAAACTGAACCAAAGGAACTGCTGCGGAGATTTGTTTTGCAGTGGCGCTGTTGCTACATGACGCAATTATCAAATGATGATGACAACATCTGATCTAGCTTACTATTCACCCACTAATGCCATTTATTATTCACCCATGTGGCTCACTTAATACTCACCCATGTGACACCCATTTGCCGCTTACTGCTCACCCATATGGCTCGCTTTTGGCGCTTACTACCCATCCATGTCACATGGGCCATGGGGAATGCAGTAGCACCCACCACCTTATCAAGGCGCAAATAAAGATTTGCAACGCCCATACCTGCAATTTTGCTCCTGGAACTTGTGGCACTGCTCTTGCGCAGTCACACCAAGCACTGCTCCTGAAACTTGCATGCAGCACTGCTCCTGGAACTTGCCTGCAACACTGCTCCTGGAACTTGCGGCACTGCTCTTGCGCAGTCACGTCAAGCACCACAAGCACCGACACTCAGGGTGATCTAAAGCTTGGCTAAAAAAGGAATACACTGCCCATGCACTCACCACTGCTCCTGGCGCTTGTTGCACTGCTCGTGTGCAGTGACATTGAGCACACCATTGGCATCAACATTCATGGTGATCTCCAGCTTGGCCGTGCCTGCATACAGAGGTCCACAAATACATGGTGACCTCAATGAATGCTCCATAGTGATACCAAAGGTCTGCAGATGGCAGTCTAAAGCAGCACGCAGAGGGTCACAAATAACATCTATGGCAGAGGGGAGAAGCATTTGAATGTCCCTCTGGGCAGAGCACAAGGCCCAGGTCATCAATGCAGACAGCATGAGAAAAAACTGTGTCTGTGAAGAATTAATCTCTGGGGCCAATGCATTCCTGGTTGGGAAATGTATTTTGAAGTGGTCACACCTGTGTGATTGAGCAGAGAATCAAAGGTGTTACCCATGCACATCACATTGTGTAAGGTTGAACCCGTAGCTTGCCTTTGGGTGCAGGTGCCAGGCCGCTAATTGTCATCTGACCCAACACGTTGCACAGCGAGGCCTGTGAGAAGTCACCCTCCAAGATGAGGACATCCATCTCGGTTTGGTTGTCGTGCACAGTTGTGAAGACCTGCGTGCGCAAGGCACAAGCCAGGGAAAACAGATTTTTTTGAAGGGCATTTTCAGGAGCGGCACAACAAAGACGTACGTTCACTCGAGAAGGCAAGGGCTGGGAAGAAAAAGAAAGTGAATGTAATCAGCCAAGGCGCGCATTATTTCATTGTTGCAGATTTATTCTTTCCAGTACCTTTTACTTGCTATCTGCATGATGATACCATTTATAAATCAGATGATGCATGCATGCAATATAGAATCGCCAAGTTGTTAGGGAGGGGGGCGGGGGACCCTTGAAAACACTGCATTTCTATGGCTGGTGCGGGTAGACAGGGATGATGAATTTATGAAGTTTTTAAATCATAAAATAAATCGTAAATTTAAAGAGTCGTTGATGCACGGAACGAATTGCTTCGCGAACGTTCTTGTACTGGCTGCGCTTTCCTAGCTAGTCAGTAATTATGCAATGTAATCAAAGTAATGCTTCTTATTTGCATAAAACTCTTGGGGCTCAGCGGATGTCTTTATGTGAAGCTGCATTGTTTTCTTCGAGATCTTGTGCCCTCTAGTAATAGCAAACCTTTCATTTTACGTGTTTAACATTGTCCTTCAATAAGGAAGCCATTTTGACGAGGTCGAAATAGTGTGACGAAAAGAGCGCTGTTGTGTTCCTGGCTAAGGTCGGCGCCTTATGCTGTGCATGCTGCGCTTCGCGAATGCTGTTTAAATCCTAGCGCCTTGGAACCATTGTGCACAGGGATTAGAAAATCCAACAATAGAGTATCATGCAGCCCACTCCCTTTGCATGTCCAGTTCCTGGGCCTATGGACCCTAGTCAGAACATTTATACTTGTCAGAGGATTCATATTGAAATAGTGTGAACAGCCCCTGGGTCTATGCACCCTTGTCAGAAGTTGTTTTGAAACGGACCATTGCAACAGTGTGCCATGCGTGACATTTGATCTGCTTTTAATGCAGTGCCTTTTGTTTCACAAGCAGCAGCCAATAGCCAGCACTTCCCTCAAGCCCTGCAAGCCGTTATATATTCGCGAGACACACATTCGCGTCCTTGCCCAGCACCATTACATCATTGCAAGACACACCTGGCGGCCGCAGGCTGGGATGTCAGCATTAGCTGGGATGAGCACATACGCCAAATTGCCCACCACCTGCAGGACAGAGGGAATCAGATTTGTTTGCTGACAGTGTGCTTGTCTTTGCCAGATTTCAGGCACTGCGGAATAGACTGCACAATGGAGCAAATGTTTCACTTGTTTACAATTCTGTCAAGGCACAGCGTGACACTTGCAACAAATGTTCAGGGGTGCAGCATACCTTGCCCTAAACAACAAAACAACACAAGCTTGCTCTTGCCTCCCATGGTTACGCATCACACACACGCATGCACACACACACACATACACACACAAACACACACCTGCACGCCCAGTGCTGGCCTGCGCGGAGGGAGCTGCCAGCCCTTGAACATTTCGCGGTTTGTAGTGGTCCCATCAAAAGGCAGAGAGGGCCGCATGGGAGGGGGGGCCCCCCTGCGGTAGTTTGCAGGATCAATGGCCCATGCACGGTACCTACGTTGCAAACGTGACCGCACACAGATCATGCTCATTGTTGACATGTGTTTACTTGTTGACAGACACACTTGTGAACTTGTGCAAATTTGCATACCTTGTCTATCACCCTGCAAAGATTAGGTGGAAAAAGCATAGGTTTCCAAATGTTCAATTGATACGGCTTTACGGAACTGCCTGCCGGTGAATGTTTATCTCCAGCATGTGGAAATGTGCCTGTTATCATTAAAGGTTCATGTGATCAGTCTAAATTGCCATCCATGCATTCGGTAGTTTCCAACAGCCAAACAAACCCATTTTGGGGCGAGTGAGCAGAAGCAAGCAACAGCAACCAATCACATAAAAAAAATTGAAAGATGTGACAGTAGCAAAAGCCAACCCAGAACCGCCTGGTGAGTGAGCAGGAGCCAACATCAGTCAGCAACCTCAAGTACTCGTACAAGTGCTCCAAGCAAGATGAGCAAGCTCATACCCAGCACAAACCCTTCCACGCACTTGTCCATACTCTCTGAGGTGCCCTCAAAGGGAAGACCAGTGCCATGGTACTCCATGGGCCTACCAGGGGGAGGGGCCTGAATGGGATAGGGACGGAAGTTATCCCCATAGGTGGTTGTGCCTGCATGTGCCATAGGATGAGTGACAATATTGTCTGCAAATGAGGAATCCATAGTTGTTGCGAGTGTGTCCTCAACTGTGTTTGTTTTGGCCAGAGAAGATGCTTTTTTGCAAATGCTGAAACATGACGCCTGTGCATGGTTGCAGGGCTTTATGGTACCCATGTAAAACAGAAACACATGCCACACGGCTTTGGCGGAAGAGGTCACAGCAGCCTCAGCACATTACACTTTGTGCCTCTCATTTGTTGTTGAATCAAGAAAAGAGCAAACGCAGAACTTTCCTCATTTGTTCCCCCACTCTTAAAAGATGAGACAACTTCTATGAGGAAATAATACAAACTCTGTGTTGCTTTGGAGTTTTCATTTCAGGCGTAATGAAAGTTTAAAAGTTTCATAACATTGCCCGATATTTGATTAAAAGCAAACAGACTGTGCTAGCTAGTAAATAATGAACTTGGATTTGCAGCACCTGGGCAAGTTATTTAGGGTACCCACCTTCAAATGGGAGCAAAGAGGGCACATAGTTGGGCCCTGCAGGGGGTCTGCGCTCAAGCTGATGGGGCACATAGTCTCCCTGCAAGGAGAAGCATGCAAAGAGGATCCAGGTTCCTTCTACACTTTTTTTTTCCGTAGTTATTGGTACACATTTGTGTCGTTGAAATTCAAAAGCTGGTGTGGTGCAAGATCTCTCTGCAAAGTTAAGCGAGGAGCAGAGCATCTTTTTGATGGTGGCGTCTGTCAACAACTGTTCATGCGAACGAACCTCTTCTTACATGCATGCCTTCAAGTCAAATACTTTGTGACGAATGCACCCTGCGTTACAAGCAACCAGAACACATGCATCCCCCCTTGATATATGCACCATGTGTTAAACGTATCCAATGATACATACTTCCCCATGTTACATGCAACCCCGCAATGCAACACAGCCATCCCCACGAGCCCCCGCAAGACGTGCACCCTGCAATACGAGCACCTAACTGAACACAACTGTGCATCTTGTGACACAAAGCATGGCTGTGACCCTTTGCACCTCTCAAGCAAAAGGCTCAAAGTACAAGACGCTCACCTTGTAGGAGGAAACACCCTCAAAGGGGATGTGCATTGGCTGGTATTGGGGCCCGGCTGCCTCATGCCTAGGCAATGGGTGAGGATGGAAATCCGACCTGCCGCAAATAAGAGCATTGGCAAGTAGACAGTTCTGTAAACAGAGGCACTGCAGCTTATAACAGAAACCGAGGAGCCCGTTGCCCAGCTGTGGCTCACCTCTCCACACCCAGCAGGTGTTAAGGTACGTGGGCATGAGCACCATGTTACCACTGTTGCATGACAGTGCAGCTCTCACAGATTCCATCACTCACTTGTACGAGGATGTGCCCTCAAAGGGCAGTGATGCGGGAGCATAGGCAGGTGGTCTATGGCTTGGCTTTTCAAGAGGGTGCGGTACAAAGTTAGATCCGTACGTGGTTGTGCCTGCAGGAATGCAAGGTGTAGTCCCATGGGGTCTTAAGAAGTGTTTTGCAGAGTCAGTACGTGGTTGTGCCAGCAGGGATGCAAAGTAGAGGGGGCAATTCTTTGCGATCACCATCCAATCGCTGCACCTTACTTCACCCTGTTGTAAAAATTGTCATATTCAATGCACTCTTCAATTTGACCTGACTGGGGGGTCATTTATGGGGACGGCCACAAAAGGACACGCACATCCATGGAGGGCATACATAAATCATGTAACATAATGCCTGATGCAACAGCACAGCAGGCCCAACCTTCTCGCTCCTCAAAAGTGTGCCTTGAAAGGCTGCCGCAGACATATTACGTGATACCTTCATTTACCTACAAAATTATCAATTAGGCAGTTGACAACGCAGCAAAAGGGCCAATAGCAGGACACTGGCTGGACACAAAGCTGAGTGGGACCAGTGCAAAGCAAATGCATTGATTCACCCTGATGGTCCACAAAATAGTTGTGCTTCGGGCTGTGCGGTTGCCGTTTCAGTTATGCATGCCATGTGCCCTGCCCCAGCAGGAGCTCGCGAGTTCAGGATTTCTAAATATCTAACAATTGTTTTGACAACTAGGAGGCATCTTCATTGCCTTTTTTCCTCGTGTCCCTGAGCACCACCACCTCTGCTGCTCATATAACCTTAAAGCAAAACCCCAACCCTGCGTCATTAGCTGCTTAACCTCTGCCTCACATGCCTCAGCAGTCTGTGAGTGCATCCTTTCGCCTACCATCAAAAGGCACGCTCAGCGGCTGGTAATGCGTGACGCCTGATGTGTCTTTTTGAGGAAGCGGGTGGGGCACGAATTCTGTCTTGTACGTGCTGGTGCCATCGAAGGGCAGAGGAGCACCTGCAGGATAGGAAGCCAGCACAGAGGGTGCCAAATAATTGCTCACCAACGTGGCAGAGTACCCTAGGACAAAAGTGCAACTACTTGATTTAAGGCATGTAACTAACATGGCTTTTTGTAGGAGCTCCTGTTTAGTGCAGTTGGCATGTAATAACCAACAAAGCTTTCAGCATACGCATTTTAATGTCCATCAGCGTGTTATAAGAAACGCTGGGATTGTGCTGGCCAACTTGTGAGCTTGCACTTTAATATTAGGACGCATAAAAATTCCCCCAATAAAGGGACCTTGCTTAGGTTCGTAATGATGATTATAGGATGGTGGCCCTTTGAGGTTAGCATAAACCATCAACTTTCTGAACATGCATTTTTCCTCATCCAGAGCAAGGATATGCGCATGCCAAATTTCCTATTCAACCTGAGGTACCTCATTTTGCAAATCCTTTTGCCTGGGTGCTGGAAGAGTAACATGAGTTCATTAACAATAGTTGCAAACAAGATGATGTGCTGTGGAACAAGTCTCGGCGTGCGTGCGTGCATGCGTGCGTGTATGTGCGCGCGCGTGCATGTGTATGTGTGTGTGTGTGTGTGTGCGTGTGTGTGTGTGTGTGTGCGCACGTGTGTGTGAGTACGTGTGCTGGTGTTTGGGAAGTTAATATTGGAAGGGCGTCTCCAAAATGACCTTTGTGGTTTTGTACAAGCCGCTGCCAGAATCCTGAAGCGGAGGGGCTCAGGCAGCGGCACACTTGGCTCAAGTTGAAATCCAGGGGTTAACGCACTGGGAGTTCCTTTATATCTATGGGCACTTCTACTGCTACAAAAACAATCTGTAAACCTCACAAGCACCACAGCAACGTGACACTTAAAACCATTCACACTTCATGCCCTCATGATCTTATCAGGGCACCAATGAATAGCCAGATCATTTAAAACAATAAAAGCACAGCCTGCCCATGACACCGAGTGCGGAGGGAGCAGCTAAGAACCTTCTAGGCCAAGAGTGTAAATAAAGCATCAACCCAGACAGCCGCTTGGCCAATGGGCTGGGAACAACCTTTCCCCCCTCCCCCCCCTGGCTGACTTGCCACTGACACATGAGCACTGCATATGTGCTGGCCCATGCAACGTTCTACCTGTGCAAATACCGTATACGTAAAACATCTGCTCGCAAAAATAATGTTCTCTTATAATGCAGATGAACGCGGACACCGCAAAAAATAATTATATTTTATTTGAACGCGTGGGAGTGTGCATGATAGTGAGAATGATCATGTTTGAGGGCTATTGGGTATAAGAGAAATGTGAGGGCTAATTGGGTATGAGCAAACTGAAGGCCCTAAGGCACCAGAGGGGCGTCAAAAGCTGGGAAGGAAAGCTTTCTGAAGCCCTCTTTCAGTAAGGAAGAGTGGCAGCAGCAGTAGGATGCAGAGAGCAAGCATCAGGATGCAGAGAGCATGATTGCCCCTGTGGGAAAGTATGGGACATCAAAATTAGATACTGATAGGGGTTTGGGACTAAGGCTCTTGTGTACGTGTGATCCTATTGGCAAGCCGAATAAAGGAAGCATTCTAAGTCACTCATAACACAAAGTTCCCCTGCAGCAAAGGAAACCGCTTACAAGCCGGTGCGCCAGAAGCGGCTTGTCACTCCTCTTATTGCAGGACCTACCTCGGTAAGCAGGGGCACAAGGTGGGCGAGGCTCAAGAGGGTGAGGGTGATAATCTGTTTTTTGCGTTGTCGTCCCTGAATCATCGATGTGTGTGTATGTGTGTGTATATTGAGTGCGCACGCGTGCACATGTGTGAGTGAATTTCTGCGTACGCATGCGTTGTGTGCATGTGTGTGTGCGTGCATGTGTATTTGTGTGTGCGCGTGTCATGTACATGTTTGCACGCAAGCATATGCATGTGCGAGTGCGCGCTTGCGTGTGTGTGTGTGTGTGTGTGTGTGTGTGTGTGTGTGTGTGTGTGTGTGTGTGCGTGTGTATGTGTGCATTTGTGCTCTTCTAGATGCACAAATCAGAAATTGACAGTAAGTTTAATCTTACAAGCTGCTGTGTTGATGAAGTTAGGGTGCATGGACAAACCATAACCGCCTGCATCAAACCTGCTTCTCACCGTCAAAACGGTTTTGAACCTGGCCGTAAGGCGTGATTTCACGCCCCTCATAGTGTCTCCGGGCAGAGCTCTGAGACCACTGAAGCTCCCGCGACATTTTGAGCTCTCTAAGTGCAGGTCTAAGGAAGCAGCCCTGCAGTAGCTTTCTTGATGACTTCGATTTACTGCCTTAGAATAAAGACATTGAATAGTTGTTCAGACTTCATGAAATGAAGGCCTCGGGCATTTCCGGTTACAGCTCGCAATTTGAGTTGATGCATCAACTCGCGTCTGTCAGCAGTAAAACCTGCTTCAAGAAGAATTTAAAATGCTTGCATACTCGGTCTTATTTCAGCTCAGCTGGGCTCAGAAGTTGTGGGATTGTTTGATTCTCTCTTCTCTTTTGACATCATGTTTTGACATGCAGTTTTGCCAGCATTAGCGTCCAAGGGGATTATGAGGAAACCCTCTGTCTTTCCTGAGCCATGTTGTAAAACCCAGGTTTTCTGCAAGTCTTACGAAGAGCCACACAATTTTCTCAAATTTTCTTCTATCTGACTCAGACAGGGCAGCACTCATCATCTCTGTCAAACTGCCAGTGGCAGCAAAACTTTTGTAACCAACATTCTGCACAGTCATCCTGAAGAAGATCAAAACGGCGTGACGCCCCCTAAAGCCCTCTTTCGACAACTCGACAGAGGATAAAAAAAAGAAATCCAAAGACAGAAGGCCCAGTTCCTCGCATCGCATGAATCATCGCATCCTCTATCTCAAAACTGAAGTCACCATCGACTTGAACTGGAAGCACCAAGTTCAACGCATGATCATTACAGATTGTACAGGTCATGACTTGTAACCTCAAAAATAAGTTTGACAATCTTGACTCCTATGCTTCTCCATGCCAGACGCATGCGTAACACAATGTCTGTACAGCCAAAATCCCTAGATACACAAAAGAAAAAAAGAAAAAAATTACGTAGGCAGAGGAAACTCTCCCTACATCAATTAAGGAAAAGGGGACACATTGACTCAGAAGAGCCTTGAATCCCCTCCACCACAAAGACTACGAAAAGAAGTTCTTCATGGGGATCAGGAGGGTTATTGGAAGCACCCGGTTCCATAACCTGGCTGTGACAAGTATTCTTGTTTTCAATAGCACACCTAGTGGTAACAAGCTTGTTGGCACACATAACAGGATGGGCATGAAGTTTGTGAGCAAGTTTATTGGCGTGTTGGCGGTCAAGTCCCAATTGTTTAAATTGGTTTAGGGTGTGGTCAGTGTAGCAGGTCCCACCAACACCCAAAAGGATGGTGTGGAGAGTCACAACTTTTGCATTAATGAGTTTGCAGAGGTCTGCATGCTGCCGCTGTGCTGCCTCCAACTGCTGTCCAGCCTCGTGTCTTCACAGTACTTAATTTCGATGAAGTGCACATGCCGCTGGTTTACATTCAGTTGGTAAAGTTGCCTCACGCGGCTGGCTATTGTGGTCCTCAGTGTGGGGTTGTGTCTGCTGCGTAACGCATGATGGTGTGAGCAGGAAGTAGAAGGAGGAAAAAAAGAAGTGGGCTTGGCTTTATAGGGAGTAATCAGTATAGCATCAGGACGGCTGGAGGTGAGTCTAGATTTCTTAGGAAATTTTCTTGGAAAAAGGTAAGGGGGTATAATCCTGTTTGATGCATGTGCAGGGATTTGAAGGTTGTGCTGCGCCGACCTATCACCGCTTCCTATGTCCATGTTAACCAAGCCTGCTTCCCAATGCCTTTGCTAAGAGCTTTGATGATCATTCTTCCAGCAACATTGTGGCGTTCAGTTTTCATGCTGGAGATAATATGATTTTGACAGCCTGAAAGCATGTGGAGTGCGACGTCTAATTGATGGCAGGTTGGGAGAAGGCATAGTGGGTTGGTGGACCTTTTGAAGCGAACCGCATGTTTTTATTTATAGAGGGTGCCAGTGCGATATTTGAAGGTGGTGCGCTTCATGGGTGTGGATATACAGGACATGTTCCTAAAGGCATTGCTGATTTTCTTCTACATGTGGTAACAGACTCTGATAGTATGAGTTGTAGCCTGTTTTGAAATCAGCATATCCAAGTCTGTGTTTTGTATGCATGTGAGACTTGAGAGCATTTTGAAGATTGGGGAGGTAGGTGATTATAGGATTGGGCGCAAGAGCTGTGGATGTGCCAGCAGTTTGTTCCCTTTTTTCCTCCTTGGCTAACCAAAATAAGTGAGAAAACGGAATTCCGCCATGGCCAGGGCCTGCGGCAGGGATCCCAGTATCAGCCACACTATTATTGACTTGGTTAGCCTGATATTTAAAAACAGCACCTGCACATTCATTACAAGCACGATATTTTACTTTATAGAAGCAAATAGTGGTTTGTGAATTGCTAATGAGAGAAGATATGATTTTAAGAACGTCCCCTTGGATATGTTGTTTGTGCTCCTCAGGGTAAATACGCTATTTACATATTTGATGAAGAGAGGTGAGGCTGCCTGAAGCAATGTGTGAAAAAGAGTGCGTGATGGCAGCAGCAATTGCTGCCAATTCAGCTCGACATATGGTGTTGGCAATTCCAGCACCATTGGGCTCGACAAAACTTTTGCTGTCAGTTTAAGGGCAGTAGTCGCCTGCTCCAATTTCTTGTATGCCATTTTGGATTTGACAGCTGCCATCAGTGCAGGCCCATGTCCTCCAGTCAGGGACTTTAAGCACAAAAGTTGGGCAAGATTGGTTTGGCACGAAGAGTTCTTCCTGGTTACCTATGTGTGAAGAGGTTAGATTTCTAGAAAGAGAGAGAGTCGAGGTAGAGAGAGAAGCTTTTTGTTGATTATCAGAGGGGAGGCGTTGGAACATTTTAAATCCAGGCATGTCAGCATGCATTGTATTGGGAGTATAATGGTTGCCAACACTGAGTAAATTCCATTTGGCTTCTGGAACAGCTGTAGCCGGGCCTCGTAGCCAAGCTGAGTTATAATTGTTTAAATGAATCCTTGCAGCTGTGTTCCAGACTGAAACGATTTGTAAGTCCCAGGTGTGCTGAGAAAGGGGTATTTCCTGGTTGAGGGAGGATTGTGCCACAACCCAGTGGATCATTGTAGCAAAGGTTGGTATGTGCAATGATTCCAAGTTCACAATAGAGATGTGGATAGGCAGTGATGATTTTGGAATAGGGGTTAGTTATCATGTGTTGTCCCCATACAGGGAGGAACATGAAAGTAGCAGTGGCCTCTGTGTTGAGAATGGCTGAGTAGATAGCATGGCGTAAGGCCTGAGTCATAGCTTCCTCAGTGGAAATGGGATGGCAGACAGAGAAACCTGAAAATCTGGATGAAAGGGAGTTATGATGGGCACCGAAGAGAGTGTCCCGGGGGCCAGTGCTCCAGTAGTGTTGGTACTGTGGGTTGTGGTCCAGCGGGGAGGCCATTTTTTATAGTTACCAGGGCCCATTCTTTAAGGGCAGTGTGGACGTGGGTTGGCAGGGCCCGCGAAAAGGAGTCTTTAATCTTTTTGCTAGCGTACTTGTTTTCTAGCATAGTTTTGCGAGCAAGGAGCCCCTGCAGCTCAGATGCAAAGCTAGTAGGAGCAGGTGTTATGGCTTCATGCAAGCCTGCAAGCTTGGCTCTGTAATTGCCTTGTCATGAAGAAGGTCTGCCGTGATGAGAGTGTGCTGCAAGTTAATTGAGTTAGTTGGACAATTCTCACAGCCAGGTTCTGTAGCCAAGTGCTTCCAGTAACCCTCCTGACCCCCATTAACTCTTTTTGTTTTAAAACTTTGTGGTGGAGGGGACTCACAGCTCTCTGGAGCCAATGTGTCTCCTTTTCCTTAATTGATGTAGGGAGAGTCTTCTCTGCCTACGTAGTTTTTCTTTTCTTTTCTTTTCTTTTCTTTGGACTGTGGTATTTGTCCTTGTGGCAACACAGCTGAGGCTGTGTTGAAAGAACTATGCTACACCTTAAGGACTCATAGTCTAACACCATCTTTTTCTTTTCTTTCTTTTTTGTAACACCATCTTAATCTGATTATCTCTGTGTAAGCTCAGTGTAGCCCGTGAACGAAGAAGCGTATGCGCTTTGCCACGCCAGTTAATGCATCAGCCCAGCAGCCGTGCACACAGCACGCTAAATTCAGCTATTCACCAATAGCATTGCACAGCTAGCCAAGCAAGCAAGAGTCAGGCCGGCTCTCTAGTTCCTGCATCATATCTTTCCGTAAGCTGGGAGCTCAACCCACTGGATTTGGCAAACCCGCTTGTTACTGTACACTACAACATCAACACTCCTCTCTCTACCCCTTTCTTCTCTCAACACCTGCCAGTTTCTTAGCCTGACATTGTGTAGGATTTAAATCGGCTCGGGGAGGATTTAAATCGGCTCAAATTTATGTGAGGCTTGTTTTAATGAAGGCAATAAATGAAACAAAGGCCTAGACCACCAACGAGCTAGCAAGCTTGCACACATGAAGAAGAAAAAAGAAAAAACTACGTAGGCGGAGAAAACTCTCCCTACATCAATTAAGGAAAGAGAGACACATTGGCTCAAAGAGCCGTGAGTCTCTCTCACCAGAAGATGAGAGGGGAGTTAATGTGGATCAGGTGGGTTTCTGGCAGCACGCTGCTCCAGGGCACCAGTATTATGATGAGTGTTTTTATTTTCAATGGCACGCCTGGTAGAGGTAAGTTTGTGCGCAAATTGTACAGAATGGGCATGGAGTTTTCTTGCAAGTGTTTCAGATCTCTGTGAGTCAATCCCTAATGTCTTAAATTGATCAAGGGTATGGGCAGTGTAAATGGTCCCACCCACACCCAGGAGGATTGGGTGGATAGTAATCTCTGCGCCTTGGGTTGTTTGCACAATTCACTGTGTTGTTGCTGTGAGGCTTCTAGCTGGGCACCAGGCCTCGTATCTTTGCAGTATTTGATTTCAATCAAGTGAATATGACGGGCTGGAGTTGTGGTACTCCCCATACTGCGCAGTACCCAGTTTGAGTGTGGAGTGGGTGGTCTGTTTGGATTAGTTGGGTGAGGAGTGACCAAGATTGCATCAGGGCGGCTGGAGTTGCGTCTGGATTGCATAGAAACCGTGGGTTTGAAGAGGTTGGAAGGTACAGCACGATTAGAGACTTGCTCAGGGACTTGCAGGTCGTGCTGGGCTAAACGGCTTGTGTTGCCCGCATCCAACTGTACAAGATTGGCCCCATATGAGCCTTCACTGACCACTTTCAAAATCATCCTGCAAGCAATATTGTGACGCTCAGTTAACAAGTTATATATGACGGGGCATTGGCAGCCAGATAGGGTGTGGAGAGCGCTATCCATGTCATGGCAATCAGGTAGGGGGCATGTCAGGCTAGTGGATCTTTTGTATCGGACCGCATGTTTCTGATTGTAGAGGGTGCCTGTGCGGTATTGGAAGACAGTGTGTTTCATTTGAGTTGAGAGACTGGGCATGTTCCAAAAGGCATTGCTAATATTCTTGCTTACGTGAGGTAGCAAGCTCTGGTAGTAAGTATAGTAGCCTGTCTTCCTGTCAGCATAGCCCAGCTTGTGTTTAGCATGCATATGGGATTTTAAAGCATTTTAAAGGTCTGGGAGGTAGCTCAGACGAGGAGAAGAAGGGTGGGATTGAGGAGGCCTAGGATCTGTCTCTTCCCGAGCCAGCCAGATTGTATTGTGGAAGGGGTTTCCTCCTGGGCCGGCGCTAGGGAGACCAGTATCAGTTAGGTTGTCATCTTTGAGGGAGGCCTGGTATTTAGCAACCTGATCTGCGCATTCATTTCCAGCTATTCCAGCATGAGACTTGACCTTGTAGAAAAAGATGTGATCTTGAGAGGCTCGGGCAAGGTTTGAAATCTTCTTCAAAAGATCTCCTTGCACGTGATGTCTATGCTTTTCTGGATACAGGATTTGCTTTCTGAGTTGATTAAGTGAGTTAAGGCTGTCTGTGGCAATGTGTGTGTAATCGTGAGTGAGCGCAGCAGCTATGGCAGCGAGCTCAGCTCTTCCTATGGTATTGGTAATACCAGCGCCATTATGCTCAACTATTTTTTGTGAGTCACTCATAGGATGGTACACACCTGCCCCTATAACTGTCTTGCCATTCTGGACCTGGCAACTGCCGTCTGTGTAGGCCCAAGACCTCCAGTTTGCGACTTTAAGCTGGAGGTTGGGATGGGACTGACAAGGAGCATTAACAGAGATATCTGAAGCGGGTCTTATTGGGCCCTTGGAAATCTGTTTCATGTCTAGGGGGAGTTTTTCACATTTCCTTATCCCGAGCATCACTTTGTGTCTTGCATTCTGAATGGGGTGGCTGCTAACGTTCTTGATTATCCATTTGGCCTCAGGGATGGCTTTGGCTAGACCCTGAAGCCAGGTATGGTTCTGATTATTCAAGCGAATCCTTGCAGCTGTGTTCCAAACTGCAATAATTTGTAAATCCCACGTATGCTTGGGTAGGGCAGTTTCCTGGCCGACCCAGGATTGGGGTTTGTCATAGGTCAGTTTACTTTTAGGAATGGTCCCGAGCTTGTAGCAAAGGTGTGGGTAGGCATTGAGGAGTTGTGAGTAGGGGTTGGTTATCATATGCCTGCCACTTGCTGGCAGAAGCATGAAGGTGGCTGTAGCCTCTGTATTAAGGATGGCAGAGTACGTCAGAAATATCTAGTAGATAGCACGTCGTAGTGTTAGTTTCATGGACTTTTCATCATAGATGGGATGGCAGATAGACATCCCGGAAAACTTGGACAAGAGAGAATTGTAGTGGGCACCAAACAAAACGCCGCGGGGATCAGAGCTCCAGTAGTGATGGTAGTGAGCGTTATAGTCCACGGGAGAGGCCACTTTCTCTTGGGTGATTTGTGCCCATTTTTGAAAGGCAGAATGAATGTGAGGTGGGAGGGTCCGTAAGAAGGAATATTTAATCTTTTTGCTTTGGTATTTGTCCTCCAGTTTGGTCTTCGGGCTAGAAGCCCCAGGATCTCAGAAGCAAAGCTTGCTGGTGGGGGGCAGATGTTATTATGCAGACCTTATGGAAAAAAAAAGAAAAGAAAAGTCTACGCAAGCCATAGGCCGCGTGCACTAAGGGAAGTACCCCTAACAAAAGTTATAGGCCTCACCAGAAGGCCCTCAAACCTACACTAGACAAAACTAGTCTAGGAGAGAGCCAGAGACAGATCTAATGGGGATCTGGAGGGTTGTTCGCCATGCCTCTGGACGCTCGGACTCTCCTTCTCCCGTCCTCCGCCGCCGCTGCGCGCCCAGCAAACCCCCTCCCAGAAGCCTCCTGAAAACAAAGAGCGTGTCTAATGTTAATGATGGTGGATAATTTTTGGATGGCATGGTCCCTAAGTTGTGATGCTAGTACTTTGGCTTTTTGATTGGTCAGACCCAGATTTATAAGAGGTGTAATTGTGTACTCGTTGTAAATCGTGCCGCCGACACTAATTAAGATGGTGTGCAGTGACACTTTGTTAATCCTGTTTGGATTTCTTGAGCTGCGGGTTTTGAGTCTAGTAACGGTATGGGAATGTTGGGTCTTTGCGCGTTCTAGGGTGGGAAAGGGATTTGTGTCAGGGCAGAATTTAAGTTCAACAAGGTGGATGTCCCTATCTTGAAGGGGAATCTTGGAAGGATCAAGGTGAGCTTGTCTGCCTGGGATAGGGCGCACAAAGAGAGCATCAGGGCGGCTTTGGTGCCGGGCAGGTGAGCCTGTGCTATTTGGGAAAACCCAATCTGGAATGGCTCGAGAGATGTTATCAGGGACTTGTATGCCCTGATCCAGGAGTCTCTCATTATTGCATCCATCCATGCCAATGAGGGATGAGCCATACTGGCCTTTACTGAGGGCTTTTACACAGAGTTTAAGGGCCGCATGGTGTCTGTTGGTGTGCATCCCATTCATCGTTGGTTTGATACACCTAAGCAGAACATGATAAATGTTGTCTATATTTGCAGAGTGGGCATCTTCCAGAACTGGAAAAGTTGAAATTGGAGGCATGATTCTGTCTGTACAGTGTATCCGTTTGATACTTCATAATATTTATTTGCTGTTTAAGAGTAACCTCTGGATTTTTATCAGAAGGAGTTGCTGATCTCCTTGTTTGCAAGTTGAGAGATTGGGTTGTGAGTTTCAGTGTTTGCATTGGTGGTGGGCGGTGTGGCATCGTTAAGCTTCTGCCATCTCTGGTAGTGGTAGCCAGAGGTGTTAGCAGAGCCAAGCTTGTGTTTCTTGTGCATGTGTGCTTTAAGTTTGTCGCTCAGGTTGGTGAGGTAGTGTATCGGGAAAGTTCGTGAGCGTTGCATGCCATCAAAATATGTGGAAGAGGTCTTCAATGAAAGCCAAAAGACATTGTGGGAAGGGTCCTTGGCATCTGGGAGTATAATGTCTATGGAGTCTGAGAGGGCTGCGGTGCGAGCGCAAGCGTCAGCCCCCTCATTTCCTATAATGCCAGAGTGGGCTTTGACTTTGTAGAAATGGATAGGGTGAGGGGAGTGCTCTAATATGGTTGATATTGCATGAATGAGATCTGCATGTAGATGATGCCTCATGCGCATCGGATTAAGGGTTTGTTTAGAAATCTGGGAGAGGCAGGATGCACTATCAGAAGCAATGTCAGTTTGCCCATGTTGGAGTGCCACAAGGATACCTGCAAGTTCTGCTCTGTTGATGGTATTAGTAGGCCCATGACCATTGGGTTTTATGTGTAGCTGTAAGTGTTGGGAGGGTGGAGCAGTGTCCCTTCCCGGTTTGTAAACGCCTGAACCATAAAGTGGTGGGGACTCGTCATCTTTTTGTTTAATCAAACTGCCATCTGTGTAGGTGATTTCTCTCCAGTACTTGATTTTAGGTGTGAATGTTTTTTTATAGTTGGCAGGGGTGAAGGCTGCTCTTGCCTGGGGGCACTTGTGTGAACAGCTATGAGTGTCAGAGGGGAGTGATTGGAATTTCTGTTTCCAAGTGTTTGATGCAAGGTGCTGGTGGGTATGCAGTGGCGTGGCAGGATTTGGAGGATCCAGGGGCAGCCAAAAAGCTTCTGGTACATCTCGTTTTACATCTTACTGGAAGAGCTGGAACCAGTCGTTGTTTGCTCTATCTAACACTACTCTGGCATTGAGGTTCCACACTACGATGAGTTGCATAGGATAGGAAGGTGGGGTAGGATTGTTTATGGTATCAAACCAGTGTTGTGGTGCCTGGAATTGGATTTTTCTTGCAGGGAATTTGGCAAGGATCTTTGCATGTCCTGGGTAGTGATTCAGCCAGCTCATGTAGGCGTTGCAGCTGAAGCCTCTCCAGTGGGGCAAAAGCATGAAGGTGGCAACTGGTTCTGTGGTTTGAAGGGAGGAGTGCACTGCGTGGCGCAGGAGTTTGAACATTATTCCATCATCATGTGGGGGATGGCAGAAGGAGAAGCCAGTGTAGCGCACAGAGAGGGCGTCTGTGTGCGCCCCAAAGACCTGGTCTCGGCAGTTTGTGCTGAAATAGGTGTGTCAGGCTGAGAAAGTGACGCAGCCATAACAGTGTCTTGACATCCCATGACCAGCACACTCTTGGCACAGCAGACTCTCATCGTGGCAGGTGTTGTAGGTACCGTCAAAATCAAGAGGGTTGGAGAACCTCTCTGTTGAGACCATGCACCATTTATGAAGGGCTGATCGGATGTGGGAAGGAGTGATCAGCATGTTAGAATTGGAAACCTTTTTGCTCTGGACAAAGAGATGTCTTTGTTGAGCCTTTTGACGTGAGAGCAGTCCCATTATTTCAGTGGCTGAGTCCTGGACAGGTGGCTGGATGGTGGCGTGGATGCCTGCCTTTTTGGCTGCTTCGTAGGCTTTGATCAGGGTCATGAGCCTGTCTACAGTGAGCATGCCCATGCACTTGCCATTGGCATTGTAGATACAGGCGCATTCAGAGGTGGTTATCTCTGGCATCTGTGCTGGCAAGGTGGCCTCATCAGATGTGTCAGGTTGGAGAGTTTCCTCCATGAGGTCAACACTTCTGATGATAATATCACAATGCCATGTTGGCATGATATCAGTCTGGGGGTTGGTAGGATGGAAGTCAAAGGTGACATTCTTGCGAATGGCGCAACCGGTAGTTGAGAGCCATGGAGAGTCAGATATGTTCTGAGGATTGCCTTCAAAGCCTTGGTTGACAAGATTGTTCTTCTTCTGCTTTGGACCTTTGGGAAGCCTCGAAAAGGACGTCAAAACGTTGAGGGGTTATCATCCCAACGCATTTGCCATCTGTATTGTAGATGCAGCCCACTCTTGATTTGTAGGTATCAGGGAGGGTGAGGGTAGGTGGGATAATTGGTGTGGGGCTTTCAGGCGTTTCTGTTGGGGGATGATTTGAAGAAGGTTCAGGATTGTGTTTGACAAGATCTATTTCTTGGACCCAGAACTCACATGTGCCTGTGGGCTTGATGTCCGTGTGCGGATTGGTAGGGTCACCACGGTGTATGTCAAAGATGGTTTTGTTGCGAAGTTCTATGTCTAATTTCTGGCTCCAGGTGCTATTTGTGTCAGGTTTGTTGAATCCTTGCCTCTCTAGGTTGGAGAGGGCAGAGTCTGCTGTGGGTAAGAGAAGGTTGGGTTTGCTTAGCTGTGATTCAAATTATTGTATGCGCTGGTCGAAGCTAATTTTTAATCCTTCTGGCTCCCATGATGGTAGCCAAAAAACCTCAAGTAGTTCTTCTTTAGACTTATATGCTCTGTTAATTTTGTCTTCGTTGCTGAGGTTAGCACAGGCGGGACAGGCCCAGGCTTCAGCTAGATTGACCTCTTGCCTTTGGTCATCATTATAGCATCCGAGTTCTCTCATGCATTTCCAGTGGTAGGTACGTTCAAACACATCACAGACATACATGTCAAGGAAGGGGGGCTTTGAGTTGATAGGCTCCAGGCCTCTGTGGTAGTTGCATATCTGGCAACATGCGCACTCGATGTCTGTGCGAGCAGCTGTGCAGATGCTTGCTGGTTGAAAGCCAGCTTTCTTGAAGATGGGCAAAGCCCACTTCTCTATTATCATGGGCCCGTAGTGTGTGTGGTACTGCTTCTGTCGGGATGAGGGGTCATTGCTCACGTCCTTTCTCTTGGCTAAATAGATTCTCCATGCGTCTATATGTGTGACGTCAATGTCATTATAGTAGACAGCATTAATGGCGTGGTTGGCTGTGGCTTCTTGAGCCAGCTTTTTCACCAAATATTCTTTGCACCTCCAGACATCGTTTCCTTGCCAATTTGGAGCTAGAGGGTAGATGGTAAGGGTCTGAAGTTCTGCCTCTATATGAAGCAAAGCTTTCCTCTTTCTGTTATGACTCTGGATACTGTTCTGTGTATTTGAGCTGCTTGGGATGTTGGAATGGGTATGGGGAATGGAAGGCTGGCCATTTTGTTGATTAACACTAGATCCCTGAGTGTTCTGGCACAGGTGCTGCTGTGAATGTCTGGATTCTTGTTTGTTAGCTGAGCGTGTGCGTTTGCTGGGAGGCCCATCTTCATTGTGTGGACCAGGCTGACTAGCCTGAATGGTGGGAGCGCTATCAGGAGGTGAGGTTCCAGCATTAGTGGTCTCTAAATCGACATTTTGCGTGAGAGGCAGGACATTGGATGGAATGGTGGTGTGAGCTGTGTGAGCAGGTGCACACATGAACTACAAGCACATTCTAAAAAGTATGCACAGGCTTGTTACCATTAGGCTATTGAAAAAAAGAATGCTCCTCGCAGCCAAGTTCTGGAGTTAGTTGCTTCCAGCAACCCTCCAGATCCCCACTAGCCCTTTTTGTTCCTGCTTTGTGGTGGAGGGGCTTTCGGCTCTTTTGAGCCAATGTGTCTCCTCTTCCTTGATTGATGTAGGGAGAGTCTCCTACGTAATTTTTAATTATTGTCCTCGTAACAAGTCCAACCAACAGCCAGAAGAATAGTCTTGATATATGTAGGGAGATTTTCCTCTGCCTACGCAGTTTTTCTTTTCTTAGCTGAGGCCCACCATTGTCTACTATCGCAAGTGTATTTTCCTGGCGCTACAGCCTTATGGAGTCTTTTGTGCATGACTTAGCGTGCTTGTTTCATTTAGAGAAACAGTGTGTGTGACTTTTACAGTTGACACTTCTGAACTCAGCTCAAGGCTTTCAGTTGACATTTACACAAGTTTAGTTCGGTTTGGTAACAGGCACCTTTTGCTTTAGCTAAGCTGCCCCCGCAGGCAGGTACAGCTATGTAACCCTTCCCTTCCCTTCCCTTCCCTTTTGCTTCAGCTAAGCTGCCCTTGTAGGCAGGTACAGCTATGTAACCCTATCCTATCCTACTATCGCATGTGACCCATCTCCAAATTTATAGGCAATGAAGTCACAAAGCAGTCAAACCGTCGCCACTTTTGCCTTCTTACAAAGTCCGCCACAGTGGGCTAGATAGCCTCCCTATTCTTGTAGTTATAGGCCATAACCTGTACATCCCTAATAAAGGTGCAGTCTAGCTGTTCTGGACTGCACCGTCAGTTCTGTCATGCAAGCTTGACATATCCAGTATACAAGGGTTGGCCAATTCTACATTTGCGGCACATAGCAGACGTTTTTGCACTGGATACATATATAATCCTCAATTTCTTCATCAGCGAAACACCAAGCTTTTCCTCTCTGTGTTTAATCTTATGGCTTTTTTGGGGGCTGGCTGAGACCAGCCACAAGCCGATGCCAAACGACCAGGATGAAGGTCACCCCCAATTGTAATCATTGTGACCATTTGTACTGGATATACGCCAAATACAGATTAGAAATAAGGTTTTGGCCAACTTAAGAAAGAAAAGAAAAGACTGCGCAAGCCAGGTCCAGCTGTGTGCATTAAGGAAATGTCACCTAATTAGCAAGCTAGCTAGGGCATCACAGAGGAGGCCAGCTAGACATTTATGGCATCAATCAAATTATCGTGACGTATAAGGGTTGAAATGGAGCGCCATCAGTAAAAGAACACATCATAGAAAAACACTCGATGGAGTATACATTAAGTCTGGGATGTCAGGCCTATCAGACACACACACACACACACTTCTCTGGCACAGCGGGATCCATTGTACATGCATGTAGCCAAAAGGAGTTTTGCCTCCTAAGTATGGGGTCATTGAAAGGCCTGTAATCATTTAGCGGTACAATTCCATGCACCCTTTGTACTAACAATGAAAAAGGAAATGCCATGACTAGAGAATAAGGTAAGCCTAAGAACATGGTGAAGCACGCGTGCCTGACCGCCCTTTCAAGATGCCATGCTCAGGAATGAACACCATTGAACTCTGAGCAACAGAGCCATAGGGTTGCAATTGCAGCGCCACAGTTGCCACATTGCTTTCACTGGAACCCTGTCTAAAATCGGCAGAGCAATCCTTCTCAAAAGCATTTGAGGAAGGCAAGACTGGCATGGATGTGATGGGGATCAGCTCTTTCCCCAGGGTTTTGCTTGGCAATGCAGACGAGGGTGTGCAGCTTTCAAAAGTCCTCATCATCTGCAAAGATTGAGCACGATGGGTAGCGAGGGTGGAGTGCATGTCAACAAATTTGCACACATATACGACACACACACACACACACACACACACACACACACATTGAGGAAATTAAGCACCACATGCGTTCACTTACCCAGTGTAGACGTGAGCAAGAGGCAGCGCGCTTGATGGGATAAGATGTTCCCAAATGCTATTGGGTGCAAGCTGCTCAAAGAAGACCAAGTTGCAAAAGAAGGGGAAGACCTGCATGCACATTCAGGTTCAACCATGTCGTCACATCACCGCCATGAACCTTTAAAGTGTAGGAAATATGCATGAAACTTACAGAGAAGCGGCAGATGACGCAGCGGTGTGGTAGGGCTGCTGTTGTAACGGGGGCTGTTGGGGGCCAGGAGACGGGGCCTGCTGCAAACCTGCTGCTAGAACTCGACTCTCCGCAGCTCTGAGAAAAGACCCGTTGAATACTACACGCTGGAGTAGCCTCGTCGACATTTCTATTTATTTTTTTCCTGTGCTGGTGTCCTTGGGCGTGTTTCATATGCTGTTCCGTCCAAAAGTCTGTCCAACTGAATTCATCTCCTCCGTTAATTAATTCCCAAAATAAGCATGAGAGATGAATTTCAAACTTATTAGGAAGATGACGCAAGTTGTACAATGGGGCAGTTGATTTAGCTGGTTGATTCCTTTGTTTCCTGCTGTCAAGCAGGCGTGTTGACTGATCGAGGAGGCCTCATCTTCCTTGATTCCTATTCCTGTACTCGTTGCCCATCGCTCGTTGCCAGATTATCTGGCTGCAAGTCTTCCAGAAAGGTAAAAAAATGGGTGCGATCCTCCGGCAAAAAAAGGGGCGGAGGTTGTGCTTCCCTTGCATGCTATTGCATTTGGAGTCATGAGGTTTATGCCTAATCATTTGCTGAATTGAAATGAACTATGCAGGCGCCCCCCTGCTCCTGCACTTCTTGGAGCACCCAGAAAAGAAAAACTACGTAGGCAGAGGAAACTCTCCCTACATCAATTAAGGAAAAGGAGACACATTGGCTCAGAAGAGCCGTGAGTCCCCTCCACCACCAAGATGGATAAAAAAAACTAGTGGGGATCTGGAGGGTTATTTGAGGCACCCGGCCCCAAAACATGGCTGCGAGGAGTATTACAGTTATCAATAGCACCCCTAGCGGTAACAAGCATCTACAACTTCTGCTCACATCTTCAAAGCATTTGAGAATATCAATTCCATGCAGAACTGATATGGGCAAGCGGAGGAGATGCATAAATGCATGCAGTACGGTGCACTGTCAAAGGAATCGAGACAAATATTTGGACAAATGCCAAATTTCAAAGCTCTCCTTCCACCCAGCTGTCAACCACCCCAGACAACACCATGTCTCCATGAGAGTGCCTCTTTCGATGATGTTCGTCCCTGCAAACCTCACATCTCCGCCGCGGCATGCCCACTCTATCGCAAGACAACAGGCAATATGAATACCTAATTTTATTCTTTCAGTGTTGACTGGACAAAACATAAGGGGACCAGCTCAAGGCTTTCAGTCGACATTTACACATTTTTGGTTTGGTTTTGTTACAGGCACCTTTTGCTTCAGCTAAGCTGCCCTTGTAGGCAGGTACAGCTATATGACCGTATCCTATCCGAAGGGGACCAAGCTCAAAAATTCACATGTAAATGTGAGCATGAAGTCTTCCCCTCTGATACACTTGCAATCTCACAGTCACAAATGGATCCTTACTCATCTTTTCCTCCTTCACCTTTATTCTAAAGGCTTTAGTTGCTTGCGATACATAAGATCGTGGAATTACTTGTTGACATGTTTTGTCCTACGTGGAGGCTAACTTGCTGGAGTATACTTCAAGTATAGAAGTTCTGTTTTCCTCTTTCTCTTAATTTGAATTGGTGGGGCTCACTTTCAATTTCAGCACTGGCTGTTGGGTTTTCCTTGATGCAGGCTGTTTCCCAGCACAGACTTTTACTTTCTTTTGACAGGTATGTCGTTGGCTGAGCTTGTGGGCATAAAGCTTCATGGGATGATACTATTTCTTCATTTTGCTTTTTAGTTTGGACTGGTTTAATTGCAGGCACGTTTTGCTTCAGCTAAGCTGCCCCCGCAGGCAGGTACAGCTATGTAACCCTTCCCTTTCCCTTCTTCGGCATAAATATGCTTCCCTGTTCTCTGGCCCTCCCCATTGTCTATCTCACTCTTCCTCTCAGACGGCTCCATACTTGTCTACCATTCACCATGTACAGTCTTTTCACATGTTTTCCTTCATGAATCAAAACAACAACACACTTTATCCTTTTTTACATGAACTTCTTCTCTTTTATGAACAGGCAAGCAGCCAGTCGTTTTGACTGGAGGCCTTCTTTTCCCCTGTAACCCTGTGGGCATAAAATGATTTAGGCCCTTGACCTTACAGTCAAATCTCACGCTTTGCATCTCATTCCAACCATTGTGAGTTCAGGGAAATGTTTTGTTTATCACTTTGCTGATGGAAAGCCAATCCAGTGTTCCTGAAATGCATCAGCAGCAAGTCATTTAATCAATTAGAATGTTATCTCTAAGACTTGTAAAATGTGTATAATTGGTGATGGAGACTGAAGGCTCTTTGAGCCAATGTATCTCCTTTTCCTTAATTGATGCAGGGAGCGTTCTCACTGCCTACATAGCTTTTCTTTTTCTTTTCTTGTAAGGGAGAGCAAATCCTGCTCTGCAATTTGTTCTTAAGATCTGGAGAAATTATGTAGACTTGCACAGCATGTCCATGCACATGATAACCCAATAGCATTTAGCAGACATCTTGTACAGAAGAGGCAATGCAACCTAAGCTCCTGAGCTGCTTCACAAGCGCTGCCCAATGCGGGTCCCCACTTTCTAATGTCCGTGCATGCCCCAGCACCACCAGACCTCGCTTTGCTCGCGTGATGGCCACGTTCATGCGCCGCCAGTCGCATAAAAACCCAACCTGCCAGCAAAAGCCAGGACAAGGGCACCAAATTTGGCATGATTAGGAGGGCAATGAAGACTCTTTGCCTGGAACACACACAATCCACATGCTTCCACGTTTACCTGCACAAATGCATATGATGTTTTTCAGGCATGAGAATGCGTGTTTGCTCACATGCACAGGGGCTACTGCAGAACAAATCCTATGATTGATGGAACCCATCAATTCATAAGCACATTTCTCACACTACTTAAGAGCTCACTTTTGCATACCGTACTACCAGGTGATCATCCCGCACCCCAAAAGCAAATAATTATTTTCACAATCCCGCACCAATCCCGCACCCCTCTTATAAAATATTTTTTACAATCCCGCACTATCCTGCAGGGCCAGTATTACCCTTGTTAATCGTTAAAATTCTCAAAAACATTTATTTTTACTTTTCCACACTTTCCCGCAGCCCCTAAAATAATTATTTTCAGGTCGTCCCGCACTCATCCCGCACCCCTCAAAAACATTATTTTTGCGGGATGATCTAAAAGTAGTACGGTATCACAAATCTACCTATGCACAGTCATCTATGTTCCGTGCACACAATAGCTTCCACATCCATTTTCAATATGCGTACCCTTCCTGTGCTGTCCTGCACTTCCTAATTTGTTCCCTTCCGGTCAGGTCAGCCAAGTAGGCTTGAGTTAATGCCCCACTGCAACCAGATGATTCTGAGTATGCAGGACCTTTGTCTAGACCTATCTTAGCAACTCTGCATACTCAGTTTGTGCCGGGGGGTGCCCAGGGTGTGGGGCCAGAAATCAAGCAAAACCCCTGCCAAAATGGGGTCTCCAGGAAGCACCCCCCGGGCTTACCTGACCAGCAGCGATGGCTGGGCACTTTATCAGGAGCACATTCTGGGGGGTCCGGGGTGCTGGGGCGGGGGTCCAGAAAATCGCTCCCCGGACCTCGATTTTGGCAGGGAAAATGGCGAGTAAAAACTCCAGACCAACCACTGCACCATCTGGAGTCGCGACACTTTTGCCGGACTAAATAAAATATAAAATTAAAATTGGCCCACTTGGAATGCGCACGGAGCTTCAAATTTGAAAGAACCAGTTAGTACACGCTCAGGCAGGCTGACCAGAGCGGTATAATCTGGTCAAACGCCCAGCTGTCACTGCTTGCCAGGAGCCACTCCCTGCACACCTGGGCCCCCAAACTTGGCAGGCATACCTAGAAAGCATGCTGAACAAGTCCTCATACTCAGGTTGTGGCCAAAGACAGTGCTTGCCTGTTTTCCCTGTTCGCACCACTTTTGCCTAGCAGGTGCGCACAGGTGACCATGCTCTAAGTGCTCCGGACCAAAATTTGCCCCCCCCTTTTTTTCACTCCGAAGGATCAGGCTTGACCTAAAACCTACCTGAGAGCCAAAATATGGGCAGAATTTGGGCCAGAGCAGGTGTTTTGGCACCCATTTTCCTGGAAATGGTCAAAAATGACCTAAAATGCCCATGGCTCAATCCTAGAGCCCCACCCTCACTTTTTTGATGCAGAAGCACCAGTTTAGGCACCCTCAACCACTTTGCATCCTCAGTTTGCAGCGGGGCATTAACTCCTCATTTTCACACATAGCTTGGCTGAGCTGACTACCGGCAATGCTCCGAGCCTCCCAAACAGCTTATAAACACCCACCTGGCCCTCTCCTAAGCACAGTCCATAAACGCAGCCTATAAGCACCCACCTGCCCTCTCCTAAGCACATCCCATAAGTACGGGCAATAAGTGCAGCCTGTAAGAAATCCACCTGGTCCTCTCCCAAGCACAGCATATAAGCACCTACCTGGCCCTCTGGGTTTGCCCTCACTGCACTGAACACGATGATGCCCTTCTCGCGTCCCTGGTAGCCATCAACTGACTTCACCTCAACAGCCCCAGCCCCCTCAAGCGCAGTCCCAGACCTGGCAGACTCGGCCAGCCGTCGCAGGCAGTTTGTCACAAGTTGTATCTGTCAGTTTGGATGAGTGATGAGTCAGCGTCATACACAATTTCCTCTGCAAACCTTCAGGCCCAGGGTGGTTAAGCATAACCATCCGTCGCCAGCTGTAAGTCACGAGTTGGTTGGACTCTGGACTGGTAGCGTCTGATCCTTCAGACACTTGTAAGGACTCTCAAACTCATTTTAAGCACCTAGGGCAAAAGGTGTTTGATGGCTGAAGAGAAAGCAGTGTCCACGTACAAAAGTTGCTGGGCGGAAGAGACAGGCCGGCCCCCTTTTCTCAACCTTGTGCCCTTGAGTGCTTCCTGCTGGAAACATTGACAAAGAGAAATTGAGGCAAGGGCTACAAAGAGCAAACACGTCAAGAAACTTCTAAAAGTTTAGAGCAATGTTGCAGGCTATGTCATCATATAAAGAATAGTATGGGATTGATGCTGCAATTCAATTGAAACGCTGGATTTATGCATGGAGCACTCATTTGCAGTAATAGCTGGACATCCTGCAGGCCCAAGGGGAGGCTTAGGAGATTCTTTCGCACTCACTACTGGCCTATAATATTCTTCAGGTGACCTTCAGCTACCCTCAGGTACAAAAAGTACAACATGGCTAGGTAAGTATTGGAAGCCAGGGAGTTAAGCTTACCCAACCAAGCATATACCAGGAGGGAGACCCTTCTGCTTTGCCACCTTCTCACTAAGCTGACAAACACCCGGCCTTCGCACACACGCTGCCTGGTTGGGTATCCATTGGGCAAAATAGATGGTGTCGGATAAAATGGATGGAAGTTATACCTGAGAAATGTATGGTGTCACTACTCCAATGTCCGCTGCAGATTCCCCTGCCTGAATGAGCGCTTGCACCACCCTGGCGACTCCTTCTGCCTCTAGCTTGTTGGATTTGCTGCCACTCTGGGACGAGGTCTGTGAAGGGCATGAAGCAAAGGGCAGAAGCAGAGAGTAAGAACCTGCCAACAACTGGGCAGGTCGTAGGCAGAGCAAGATGCAAAAGCACTGACCGCTCTTCATATGCCTCTGCTGAGATCATGCGTTCATGCTGCCATAAGTACATGCCTCTGCTGAGATCACGCGTTCATGCTGCCATAAGTATATGCCTCTGCTGAGATCATGCGTTCATGCTGCCATAAGTATATGCCTCTGCTGAGATCATGCGTTCATGCTGCCATAAGTATATGCCTCTGCTGAGATCATGCGTTCATGCTACCATAAGTTGCTCATCTGTCCCCTGAGGCAAAAGGCCAAAAGTGAACGACAATTCAGGCAGGATGCATCTCCATGCTGCTTGATCTAGCGAGCCATGACTGATGAGCAAGAGCTCAAAGTATGCAAATAGGACACAACATGGACGGTATACATCATACCGTCAGGGGCATGATTGATCACTTTCATGCACCATTCATAAAATCAACTTCTTTCCTGCAAATTGAAAAATGTTGCAAATTGTTGGACACCAAATGATGCGCAGAGAGGTGCAAACACTCATCCGCGCACAAACTGTCAATGCATTTGACTGTAAAAGCGATGCTCACGCCATCGCACACCCAGGAAAGGTCACAATCATACAAATTAATGTGATCATCCCTGATGTAAAAATTGACTTCCTTGCCTTGCACGCCTAGGTAGTACACAAAAGCAGGACATGGACTGCACGCATTCCTGATCCTCACCCACCTCTTGTCCCTGCACGTCCAGCATGACCATGGGCACTCCAGGCACTGGCAGGCGCAAGCCCTTGGGGGCTGGGCACTGGTGTGGCTGCACCCCATCCACAAGGCGCCCCGCATAGAATCGCGTGTTGGGGAAAGCCGACAGGGCAGGATGCATGCGGTACTGCACCTGCGAGCGAGAGTGAAAGACTATCGCCATGGTGCCCCTCCAGGTGTTGGATGGATCCTCGGACCTGTAACACACTGCACCTGGGAGGCACATGATGCTTGCACGCATCGCCCTCTCAGGTATAATGCAAGCATGCTTACAGAGAGCCTCATGGCTAACAAACAACCCCCGCAGATACCAAAATCAACAGAAAGTGCTTCCTGCGTAGCAGCAGTGCTAGGTTCACGTGGAGGCCCCTCTACATGCAACAGGTATGATAGCACGCCTTTCTGCATGAGGGGCAAAAATGCAACAAAACACACTTCACACACCTATATACATATACATGTATATATGTATGTGTGTACATATATTTACATACTCACATACATACATACATACAGACAAACATCTGTACATACGTGCGCACGCATGCACACACACACATGGCAGAGAGTGAGACCCTACCTGCAATAGAGCAGATGGCACGCCTTGCTGCATGAGGCGTTCAAACAGAGAGAGGTCCAGGCCTTTGGCAGCTGCCTCCTGGCTCTGCACCACCGGCGGCAGCTGGAAGTGGTCACCAACCAGGACAACATGGCATGCACCCTGCACACAGAGGATGATTTGTGTGTGTGCGCGTGCGTGCGTGCATGTGTTTGTGTGTGTGTATGCGTGTGTGTGTGTGTGCGTGTGTGTGTGTGCGTGCATGCGTGTGTGTGTGTGTGTGTGTGTGTGCATGTGTGCGCGTGTGCGTGTGTGTGTGTTGTTTGGGAAGGGATGGGCCCACGTGTTTCCTGTGCCTGACACAAGGAACTTGCTGCCCTACTTTTGCAACATCTCACAAGAACACTTTCACCAGCGTTTTTTGCGATGCCAAGCAATGCAAAAGCTGTCCCTCTGAATTTGGCACCTGCACCTTTGTTTTTGTTCAATCATTCAGAAGCACATAGCATAATCCCCGCCCACCTTGGTAAGTGGTATGAGGGCCTCAGGCTCCGCACACTGAGATCCCTCGTCCAGCACGACCACAGGGAAGGAAATGCCTGCCAGCTGCTCCCCCCCTGATGCAAGCGTCCATATGACCACAGAGCAAAATCTCTAATTTTCCATACAGTGGGAAAACATGGACTGGCACAGACGCAGGGCGTGTGCTCACTTGCCACTGCACATTGCTCACATTTAAAGAACAGCACAGCCAACTGCAATGTTTGAGTGGAAAAATAGAAAACCCCAGAGGGTGCGACGCTTCCAGCTCCTGCCAGTTTTAAAGCAAATACATAAATTGACAGCATGGCCGCGCTTCACCAGCTCTATGCTCACCTGCTCCCACGCAGGTTGCACAGATGACATCTGCATCCTCTAACACTTGACTGGCCATGGTCTCTCTCAATTGCCGGACTTTCCTGTGATCAATACATGAAAGAAGTATGAAGTGGTTGACAGGTTTCAAAGCTCACAATGGCTTCCCATACCAGCGCCTGGCACAAATAAGGAGAAGTACCCAGCTGGATTCAGCACTTTAAAATTGTGAGAAGAAGTGTGCAGAAGAGGCTGGCAGTGTATAAGCCAAATGATGCAGAGGACACTTCTGTTTTGCGCTGACCTCTACAAGCATAGTCGTCTCTCTTCCCGAAGCCCCATCAACCCACGGCAGAAAAGTACAGGACAGGTCATAAGTCTAGACAGACCCCACTTCCTCGATTTCAGCAAGTTCTGCAGACTTTCAAGTCAAGGTACTTTGGGCACGCAAAGTGTAAGCACAAAGATATGCTCACACTGAGATCCAAGTCTACTCACACAAGTCAGGATTTGGGTACTAACAGTCCTCCTTGTCCCTTGGCCAAGGGGACATATGGTGCTTTTGCCCTTGGTATCCTTTTACCTGAAATGATGTACCGGTTCTGCTGCCTATATCGTAACTCAGTTCTAGACCTAAGGCCTCCCTTGTTCATGATGAGCATGTCTTTGTGCCCTAGAGGCCCCGTTCCCTGCCGTGCATTCAAGGCTGCCCTGTTCCTGAGGAGGCCATGCACCTCTGTCAGCCATGTATCTGGGCCTGCCATACATCTCGGCCTGCCAAGTAGCAATAGCTGCCACGCAACAGTGGCACCTGAGGCAGCCATGCTGACCCTGCAAGCAACAACGGCTGCCACTGTTCTTGGTAGCCATGCATCCATGGGGCAGCCATGCACCTGTGCCTGCCCTGCACCTGGGGCTACCATGTGTATGTGAAACCTCACTTGATCATGATGGACTTGTGCCTGTGCCCTAGGCCCCGGTCCCTGTCGTGCAACTGGGGCAGCCATGCACCTGTGCCTGCCCTGCACCTGGGGCTACCATGTATATGTGAAACTTCACTTGATCATGATGGACTTGTGCCTGTGCCCTAGGCCCCGGTCCCTGTCGTGCAACTGGGGCAGCCATGCACCTGTGCCTGCCCTGCACCTGGGGCTATTATGTATATGTGAAACCTCACTTGATCATGATGGACTTGTGCCTGTGCCCTAGGCCCCGGTCCCTGTCGTGCAACTGGGGCAGCCATGCACCTGTGCCTGCCCTGCACCTGGGGCTACCATGTGTATGTGAAACCTCACTTGATCATGATGGACTTGTGCCTGTGCCCTAGGCCCCGGTCCCTGTCGTGCAACTGGGGCAGCCATGCACCTGTGCCTGCCCTGCACCTGGGGCTACCATGTGTATGTGAAACTTCACTTGATCATGATGGACTTGTGCCTGTGCCCTAGGTCCCTGTCGTGCAACTGGGGCAGCCATGCACCTGTGCCTGCCCTGCACCTGGGGCTACCATGTATATGTGAAACTTCACTTGATCATGATGGACTTGTGCCTGTGCCCTAGGCCCCGGTCCCTGTCGTGCAACTGGGGCAGCCATGCACCTGTGCCTGCCCTGCACCTGGGGCTATTATGTATATGTAAAACTTCACTTGATCATGATGGACTTGTGCCTGTGCCCTAGGCCCCGGTCCCTGCCCTAGGCCCCGGTCCCTGTCGTGCAACTGGGGCAGCCATGCACCTGTGCCTGCCTTGTGCCTGGGGCTACCATGTGTATGTGAAACCTCACTTGGTCATGATGGACTTGTCTCTGTGCCCCAGGCCCCGGTCCCTGCCATGCATCTGGGGCAGCCGGCGGCAGTGCTCGCGAAGCTCATTGGCAGCCACCTCAATCTCAGCCTGCCCATGCAAGCAAAACCATTGATGAATTAGAAGCCGGCAGATTGGGACAGATTCCTGACTGGAAGCACTTCACTTCATGGCATAAATGCCAACATGCTACAGAACGTACATCATGGCACACAAGCAAGGGAGCATACGTGTGTGTGTAATGTGTGTATGTGTGCGTGTGCGTGCGTGTGTGCGCGTGCACGAATCCACTTCTTGAATGGCACCATGCGTACACGCAAGTGCACACAAACCTACAGGCACGCACTAGTGGTGCCCCCTCTCCATGGTGGCCATGACCTTGATGACCAAAGAACACCAACCTGCACGCGGCTGGCTATTATCATGGGGGGGGGGGGGGGTTGCTTTCACAAATGCGCTCCTCAGAGATGTTTTCACCGTAATTGGGAGCTTCTCAGTATAATAAAAGACACAGGCATCCCCTCGGCCGTAATTTTGATCCTTAGTGCATCTGGAAAGCGTGCCTGCCTATATACATCTACTGTTGTGAAGGCCTTGCAGCTGGGTGCATGCAGGAATCATATGTAAGATTGCTCAAGCATTTGCAGGCTATCCACTTTCCCTCAACCATGACTATTGCTCACACCTGCATAGGGTGGTTGATGAGCCGCGCATCCAATGTTGCGTCACGGAGGGACTCTCGGACCTGTGATGTAAAAGGAAACAGTGAAGACAGCAGGAACACTCGGATCAGAATCACAGTGTGCCATGGATCACTCTTGGCATTTGGCATGGGTCACTCATTTGTGACATGGGTCACTCTTAGCATGGATCACTCTTATATTGGGTCTACTTTGCATGTGTCACTCAAATATATAACATGGGCCACTCTTAGTATGGATCACTCTCGATATGGGCCAATCTTGATATGGATCACTCTTGGTGTGCCAGGGGCCACCCTTGGCCGTCTCCCAAGCGGCAGGTGGATGATACGCATACCAACAACAAAGGTTTCAATGGAGACGCACTGCTGCATCAGTAGACGCCTCAATTCTCAAGGCAAGAGCTTGCAGGCGAAGGATTTCAGAATCAGAGTACGGCACACCATTTAACTTAAATTTTAAGCATGCATGTTGATGCAAACGCAAGCTCATGAGGGGCAGTGTTTCTTAATCATGGTAGCTTACAAAATCAGCACATTAGACACACAGGCATATACACATGCACATAAACACGCACCTTAACTGGCTGCCCAGTCCTCACAGCCCTCACGCCAGCATCTACAAGGCCTTCAAGCAGATTGTCCACAGCCACCTGCACAATCATATGATTTTCAGAAAGAAAAGGATGGCTTGCATCTGATGATAGCAGGCTAGCACACATTTTGCAGCCAGACATAAACCAAGGGGATGATACACCAAATACACACCGCAGATGCATACCCAAGCCTTGAGCACCAGAAAACTAAGCTTTTGGCACTCACATTTGACTGGGCGCAAGCCAGAATGGGGACTTTGAGCCCGAAGTTGCGCTTCAGCATGACCAGAAATTGCACGATGGTTGTAGTTTTGCCTGTCAAAGGGACGAGAAGACGAGGGAGTAAGGTCACGGAAGGCTGGAAATGAGGGCATGCTTAGCAACAGGTTCTTTCCAAAAAGCTTTGCTGAGCATCTACCTCAAATGAACACAACACTAGGGTTGGTCCAGTCCATGACATATGTCTGTACAGACGTCTGTAGACGTCTATGGTGTGGCACAAACAGGGATGACAGATAGCTGTTTGCTTACATCCATCAGGAGCCAGGCTCAATGGAGTTTGGCCCCCCCCTCATGGCATCATCCATACACTCCTTCATTCCCTTGCAAGATGATGCTTCAGCACAACATTCTGCAAGAGCGGACTGGTCCATAAGGAGCACTTACGAAAGGAAGCAGCCTTTAGCCTTTGCAAATGCTGATATGCATGTGCCTGCATGGCCCCCCCCCCCTCCCCGTCACACACACACACACACACACACACACCTGTCCCTGGTGGACCCTGCAGGAGGGACACCTTGTGGTTCAGGGCAGTGGCTACGCCAGCCAACTGAGACCTGTTCATGCCCAGCGCAGTGTCCTCTTGTGCTGCCTGCACACCACTCAGCGTCACTGCTGCCACATTTCCTCCAGCCACCTGCATATGAATCCAAACAGATTCCATGGATGGATGTGATAAGTGCAAACAATTTAGCGCTGCATGCGCACCACTTATTGCCAGAGCTGCCCACTTTCTCCAGCTACTTGCAAAACAGAGGTTAGGAACTGGTCATGGTAAAAGCGCTTTGAAGGTTCACTACAGGTGCTTTTTATCAGTTCTACTACATCACCACCGCACATTTTTGGCTGGGCTTTATTCTTGCTCATCCAAATGTCCTCCAGTAGTTGCGAGGCATGCACTTACTGTGCACACTTGACTTGTTTGCTTGTTGTTAACCTGTAAATGCTGGTTGAGCATGTTCCACCAGTGACCGATCAGTCAGAGATTCGGACTTGAGATCAACCAATGTGACTGATGTCATGGGTAAATCATGGCTAGCCAGGAGGTGCAAGAGGCAAGGCCACCCTGTGAGTTTGTGTGGCCTGCAACCCGTTTGTAAGGGGTAGGCGGCATCTGGTGTGCATTGCGTAGGTTCCATGCTGGTCACATCCTGGGTGCACGTAGGTGTGTTTGTATGAGAGCAAAAACTGTGCTCAAGCACACCTCACAATAAGTAACAAAACCTTTCCCATTTGCCTAGGCTGTTTTGTTTAGTACTATTGCAGCACAGCGTGTCTGGCGCAATTTTTGGTCAATTTGCACATTGCGTCTACTTTTTGGGTCCATCCACTGCCCCTCCCAAAACTGTAACGCCAGTACACGACACCTGTTATAATGAAGCCCACTTCGACAATGTGGGTGCTCCCGTGGGTGCTATCTTTTAGATTTTCATAGGCCTTGCCCCCTTATGACGTTTACGTGGCGACAAAGCAGGTGTTCAATGACACCAAGATTCCCTGCACATTTGGTGCGGATTCAATGCACTGAGTCACCTTCAGTGGCACAAGAGCAATTTTCACGAGGGCCAGAGGGGTTTGCAAGAGCGCTTTGCAAGTACAGCTATTGAAAAAAGGGATTGGTCCGAGGAGCACAAATTGATGAGCGCATTGTAAACACACCACTGGTATGGCCCCATTAAAGATGATTACAAAAAAATACAACATTGGCATCATTATAATGATAGCAAAAATACAAAAATATATGTACATATATACAATTTAAGTATTTAAATAAGCAGCATGTGATAATTTCATAGCGACAGTAATCATCATAAGAATAATCGAACAAACGTGTGGCACACTCACAGATGGTGTGCCCTCTCCTGTCTGTTGCTTCGCCCAGTCCAGGGCAGAGCGAGGAACCAGGCCAGAGGCAGAGGATGCTGCAGCCGCGGACACAGGTCCTGACCCCAGTAGCACCTCCCGGATGCAAGTTCCCAAAGGCAGCTGGTCCTCCTCCTGTGCAAGCGCAAGTGGGAGTGCAAGGCAGCTGGCCCTCCTTCCGTTCTAGTGTGAGTGCGAGTGCAAGGCAGGTGGATCTCCTCCTGTTGAACACATTCTACTTGACTGGCAAATGCTCACAAGCACGCAACACAGCTACACATAGACATGCATGCTTGGGTGTATCACATGCGGTAACTGACAAGCGGGCCTTGCTTTCCCTTATTTAAGTTCGCAAAGATTTTATCTCAGGGGTAAAGCGCTTTAAATGTTGCAACACGCTCAACAAATGTAAACACAGACAGCAATCCTGCTCTTGTGACAGTGCCTTTGCCAGCCAAACATGCTGAAGCCCATTGAAACCAAAAACCTACATTCTAAGAAGGTCACAGTGGTGATCAGTGGCCACAGAGACAAACATCAGAGGCCGTAAGCACACACCTCTTCATCATCCTTCCGCCTGCGCTTGGGCTCTCCACGACCCCCCCTCCCTCCCCTCCCACCTCTACCTCTGCCCCCCCCACCCCCATAACCCCCTTCATCCCCTGCATAAGAGCCCCCATCATCCATGTTAAAGCCATCTCCTACACTTGAGGCAGCTTGCTGCGGCTGTGAGCCTGCCGTGCCGGCTGTGTTGCCGGGGCATGGAGGGGACTTGTAGAGGGAGCGCATTGCAGCGGCTGCGCGCAGGTACGCTGTCATGTTGACGCCCTTGTCCACCCTGCATGATGCATGCGGTGGTGCAGTGCATTACACAAATGGAGAACGCAGTGTAGTTTTTAGTGGGGAGAAGCCTTTGTTATCTACCAAACACCTATTGGAAGGAGAGAAATCCAGGTGCCACCTTTGACATGACCTTGTGAAGTGGAATGGCAAACCATCAGCAAGGAGGGCATGAGTGCCATGACTGTGTAATTCTGTGCTTCTCCTGTACCTCACTTTTCCATCTATGCGCACTCAAAATTCTCCAGCCCTATTTTTGACCCTGCATCCACACAAGCCCTCTAACAACCTAGTGCAGCTCCTACCTTCATTTGTCATCGTTCAGATCATATGACTCATTTGACCCAATTGACTGCATTGATTTTTATCTACATTTGTGATCATTCAGACCATATGAATCATTTGACCCTTTTAAATTTCACCTCCATCTGCCATCGTTCAGACCAGGCGGGGGACCGTCCGATACAAGGCGCAGCTCCCAGCGCCCTCGGTCAAGCACCAGTGCGTCAAAGGCACGCTCCGTGAGGGGATTGTTGCGGCAGAGCGTCACCATGTCTCCAGAGCTAGCAAAAGCAAAGGGACAGGAGCAATGAAGGCCGATGTTGGTCTCAACATGATGCTCCGAAATAAGGGGTGCAAGGAAAGGGGGGGGTTGTTGCGGCAGAGCGCCACAAGGTCTCCGGAGCTAGCTAAGGGGGACAGGAGCTATACAGGCGGGTGTTGATCTCAACATGATGCTTGTAAAAGGGGGACGGCAAAGGGGGACAGGAGCGAAAAGGGCGATATTGATCTCAGCATGATGCGCTACTTAGGGGTGCGAAGAAAGGGGGAATTGTTGCGGCAGGGGGTGTTGACAGTGCTGGTGGAGGAAACAATGGCAGCAAAGGCGGAAAATGGCGTCTACGAGGGTTTGTATGAGGGAATAGAAGCATGGCAGATGCGGTTCAAGTGCTATTGCTTTTTGCAAGAGGCTACAAGGAAGAGAGAGGTGTGGACTTCCAACAGTGAGGAAATACCAAGTGACTTTGACCCAGCAACGGGATGGGGACACATGGCCTGATTTATTTTGCAAGCAAGCAAGCAAACAAATAAACAAACAAACAAACAAACAAACAAACGCTAAAATGCAGCAGTCGTTTTTTGTGCTGACATCTCAGACTGAGTGCACACAATGCCAAATATGTATGGCCCTCCCCTATTCTTCTTGTCAAGCAACGCCTTCAAAGCGTAGACACATTCTTTGGGTTTGGGTCCATCAGGCTGGCTTCACCTGAAGCGATGGAAGGGCAGATCCTCGCCAGACGCTGGAGTGAAGATTAGCACAGTCTTGCCGAAGTAAGAGCCATGCTTGCGCCCGGACATGCCTACCAGCACCAGGCCTTCTGACTACAGGCAGGTAGGCAGGCAGGCACTGTGTGTGTGTGTGTGTGCGTGTGTGTGTGTGTGCGCGTGTGTGTGTGTGTGTGTGAGCGTGCACGCGCACGCTGAAGGGTTTGCATGTGCGCGCTGAATGGGGGCGATCTTCTGTTTGTATGAAAAACGAAAACTGGATCTGAAAGCAGCACTGAAGGGTTGTAAACCTCCCATGCACGATGATGCTATGAAGAACACTGCTCAAAATCAGACATTTCTTTTCATTACCAAAAAGGTTGTTCATCTTGCTCGGGTGTCCAGGCTGTTTCTAATTTCCTCCTGCAACACAATAAGAAGCTTTTCTATTTCATGTCTGAGCTTTCGGATTTGCTGTTGGCTGCCATGGACCAGCCACAGGCTGATCAGCCAAACAGTCTGGCTGAAGGTCTCCCTGTGTAACCTTATCTAAACTAATCTAATCATGCTTTGATACACAACCTCAAGATAACTAATGTCAATGAGAAGAAAATGGGCAACCAGCAGGGTTGTCTTTATCAACTAGTGCAATGGATTGGCGGGTATGCCGCTCTCCTAACCATCCTACTGGTGCCACTGCAAGGGAAGATTAACACATGCTAGGTACAACTGCAGAAAGCATTAGGCAAATTTGATCACCACCACCCATGCACTCCAAGCCATTCATGCCCTCCAAGCACTCCAAGTCATCACCACCCATGCACTCTGGGCCTGATAAAGGTAAATTTGGAAAGGGCACCAGGAGGAGATACAGATGGCTTCTTCTTGTACACCTTGCAGACGACATTATCATTAACAAAAACAGCAGCAACAACAACAATGACGATGACGACAATAACAACAAATATCATGTGCAGGGCCCTCTGTTGGCACATTTGATTGCTAGCCATCAATCAAGCAGCACCCAAAGCCAGCATAGACCATCAAATCAATGAGCACCACCACACAAGGATCACCACAGCGCAGCATGGGACAGCATGCTCCATGCACATCTCATGTGATTAAAACCGACCTGCAGGCGCGATATGGCCCAAGAAAGCAGCCATTCCTTAAACAGCAGCAGCAGCAGCAACAACAACAACAGCAGCAGCAGCAGCAGCAATAGCAGCAACAACAACAACAACGAACGTCATGTGCAGGGCCCTCTGTTGGCACATTTGATTGCTAGCCATCAATCAAGCAGCACCCAAAGCCAGCATAGACCATCAAATCAATGAGCACCACCACACAAGGATCACCACAGCGCAGCATGGGACAGCATGCTCCATACACATTTCATGTGATTAACAACGACCTGCAGGCGCGGTAGGGGCCAAGACAGCAGCCGTTCCTTCACGACACGCTGCTCTTCGTCAAGCTCCATCTGCAGTAGAGGGCCTAGCCTGCGAGCATGTCAGTCATGAAGGCTTCTATCCAACAAAGCAACAACAGAAGGATGCATTGATGAATGGATGCAAAAAGAAGTGGGTGGATGGCTGGAGGGATGGAGGGCAAAGCAGATGGATGGAGGGCAAAGCAGATGGATGGATTACAGTGTGCGAACTTTGCCTTGCCCCCCACATACCTGCGGGCCTGATCAAGCTTCTACCAGGCTTGCATCTGCAAAGAGGTACGGCTGTCTTTCTTGTGGCAGAGGTGAAGCACTACTTTTTTCTATCATCACAATCCAGGTTATTCCCACTGGAGTCCCCTTCCAAAATGATCTGTGGTCACCTACGGCTATCTAATTCATCCAAAAACCCCTGCACCATCATAGGACTGAAAAGTGTTGCTTAGCTATTCTTTTGCTTTACAAGCAGGTGCTAAAGGGGGCTTTGGGGCGCAGTGCGTGGCCAACCTCCACGCTGGTACCTCTTCTAGCAGACTGAATTGATCAATTTGAAAGTCAGCCATCCCTTTTTCCGTTCCCCAACAGCGCATGTGGGACCCTTCTGGGACCAGGAGGATGGCCTGCTGCTTGCATGCAACCCCAGCGCAACACTCTGTCACTTACCTACTGCAATAGGCATTGATGGCATCCCTTGTTCCTGGGTCCAGCAGCTCTGCACATCCAGGGGGGCTCCAGTCCAGCTCGCCTCCAGGTTTTGCAGGTCCTGCATCACAACCACCATCGCTGAAGCCTCCCCTGCCACGGCCTCCACCTCCTCTGCCGCGGTATCCGCCACCTCCTCTACCGCCTCCTCTTCCACCACCTCTGAAGTGCCCCCCTCTGCCTCCACGGAAGTCTCCTCCACCTCTGCCGTAATATCCATCCCCACCTCCGCCAGGAATGTACCCCCCACCCATCATAGGTCCCCGTCCGCCCTGAAAGTGTGCATGTGTGTGTACGTGTGTGTGTGTGTGTGTACGCGTGTTTGTACGTGGTGTGTGTGTGTGCGCGCGCGCGCGCGTGTGTGTGTGTGTGTGTGTGTGTGTGTGTGTGTGTGTGTGTGTGTGTGCGTGGGTGTGGGTGTGGGTGTGCGTGTGCGTGTGCGTGTGCGTGTGCGCGTGCGCGTGCGCGCGTGCGTGCGTGCGTGCGTGCGTGCGTGTGTGTGTGTGTGTGTGCGTGTGCGTGTGTGCCCATGTGTGCTGGCATGATACATAATGGGTGCCTGATACAATGGTACTGTGTGCAAAGTACAAAGTGCAAACATGCATGCATGCAACTCATGCAGCCCATGCAGGCGTCTGTGATGGTGCCCCTTGATGGCTAAACAAAAGTTAGTTACCTGCATTGCAAGGGCTGTAGACAAGAGGGGCTTCGCCTTTACAAATGCACTCCTCAAATATGTTCGCACCAGAATCGTGAACTTCTCTGAACCAAAATTTCAGGCATAAACTGAGAAAAAAAGATTTTGTATGCGTGATATCCGACGCTGGCCCTCTGTCTGCTTGAAAGACGACGTCCCGCTCAAAAACCTGCACACATTTGGAAATGAATTTCAGATGCAGATAATTCTCCTTGATTGCATTGATGTCATAAAAACGAAACGCTGCTCTTCCTCTTACCGCCTCGGGGGGATTGAAAAGTTCAACCGATCGACATATTTATAAAGGAGTGGACAATTCCCCTTTTGTATAATTTTACAATTGGAAGTTCTATGCTGCCACTTCCTTCTTGCTGCTGCCAAAAAATTGACAAGCATGCTGTGCTGTGCTCAGGTTCAAGTTCAACACAGCTAACACAGTTTATACAAACAGCGGTTGTTGTTGAGGAGTGACAAGCCACTGTTCCTTTCAGAGTCAACACTGGAGCCTTGATGCGCAACCCACATGGGACTTGGCAGTCATAGAAAGGAGGAAGGTCAAAGTTTCTGACACATAAATGTCGCAGACTTCTGGGCTGGGCCTGGACCCCCTTCCTGGCTCGCAATCACAAACCATTGCGGATCTCCTGCAACCCCCACCTGTCTTCAGTTCCCAGCAGCTCAACCCCAACAGCAGCCAAGAGAATGACCCTGTAGTGCACTGTCAAACTGCCCAGGGCCCCTCCCCCCCAATATCAGTGCACAGCAGCGCTACCCCAGCCCTTGGCCAGAGCTTTCCACGGATGCCTCTTCCTGCGGCATTCCAAGGGGGCCTGCCTCCTCATGTGCTGTCACAACCCCTCCCTTTCTACCCGCCCCCCCAACCCCATCAACAGCAGCAGCAGCAGCAGCAGCAGCAACAGCAAGCGTACCAGACAGCACTTCCTGCTGCGACGAGTGCTCAAAAGACCAACAATCGTTCAAGCCCGGAAGAGGCACAACCGAAGGGCAAGACCCCTTATTGGCAGCACCCCTCGATTCAGAAGGTGGAGCACAGAGGAAGTCGTGCCTCCAGACGAGGGCCAATGTGGGTATGGGATGCGATGGGCGTCCAGACGGGGGCCAATGTGGGTATGGGATGCGATGCTTGCATCAGCGTGGATGAAGCCGAGCACAGCATGCCCTTTCACAGCATGCCATCGCGTTCTGCGCAACGGCCGTGGTAGCCGGAATCGTGCAGAGGAAAGAATGCTTTGGGGATGTGTGCGGGGGGGCAGGGCTTCCTCTGCAATTGCCCGTGGATACTTGCTTGCATGTTGCACACACTCACAAAACCCTTGAACACACCTTGCCTCCCACAGGTGCTTGCTCACTGAGCCAGAGTGTTTAACCCGGTGCTTGTTGAACTTAGAAACCCGCCCTGGGCACTTGTATGGTTCATGGTGGCGCAGCGCAGCACGTCGCTTGTCATGCGCAACTGTGCTAATCTTGCTGGTTGATCCTGCTCTCACACATGCACTACTTGTGCTCATTTTGCTGTTAAATCCGTGTGATATGCAGGGACGAGATGCGGCAGCTGGTGCGCATCCTTGTGAAGTTCATTCCTAAGTAAGTGTGCCTGCAGCGGAGGTGCTGCTGCTGGGGTGTACAGCGGGGTTGCACACAAGGCTAGAGGAGTGGGGATGCATCGCTCCAAAAGCAGCTGTGCAATCTGCTAGGTGCTTGTAAACATGCTGCCTGTAAAATTTCAACCTTGGGAGTGAGAGATGCACCTGTGAGCTCTGCCATCAATGTGCATGGGCACCTGCTCTAATGAGAGTGATGCACAAAAAGGCGAGCTTTGTTCAATGGCTCTGCTCCAGCCATCTTTCACTCCTGGATGCGTTGCCAAGAGATTGAAATATGCTACAGGATTCCGTAGGAGCAGAGGCAACTGTCTAGCTCAAATCAATGAAGGACAGGTTGCGTGATACTTGCAAGTGCGGACCAGAAAAGCAAGGAACTCAAAGCACAGCTCAAGACCAGCTCCTTGCAATTGCTTTTGGACAGATCCGCAGAGATCCTGAACACCAGCCTAGACAATGGTGGCGGCAATCGCGTGTCAGAGGAGCAGATCAAGAACTACCTGCGAAAGACATTGGGTGAGGAGGCTCCACAGCCGGAATGGGGCCTTCCTGAGGGCTGGGGGCAATACCTGTCAGGTGTGTGTCTGGGTTGGCATGCATCTGCAATGCCATGTGCTTGCGCGCATGCGTCAGCGTGCATGTGCCAAGTGTGCCTTGATATGCTGGGGTACTTGCTCACCTGCAGTTGCGACGCTGTTCCCGGACATGCTTTTCCATGTACAAACTGCACATCATCCCATACACAACAGTTGAAAAAGGGAATGCAACGTGGTACAGAAAATGTTTTTTTTGTCCTGGTGCTTGGTGCGCCAGGATCCTTGCACTTCCACCTCTTGCATGCCAATGACTCTGCACATATCCTTATTTGCGCAGAGCTCTTGTGCTGGGCACTGGACCGACCAATCACCCGTGAGCAAGCAATGGGCTGCGCACGGCGCCAGCAAGGCCGCAGCTGGGAGATTGTGGAGTCAGCTGTGCGGGATTTGGGTGAGTGATGCTGTCAGGGGGGTTGCATGCTTGCAGAAGAATTTATGCATGCTTTCCCAAGTTGTTGGTGCATAATAGTAATAATGACAGCTATGATGCGTGGAATCTGGAGGCCGGCAAATATGCAGCTTCCTCCCCCAAGGTCCACTGGTCAGGCTCGTTTCTGACTTGTTCACACTGCCTGTGCACCTGTAGACATTTACTCCTATGCCTGGCCTGTGCCGCTGGCTTCGTCATTTGCGACTTGTCCCCACTGCCTGCACACCTGCAGATGTTTACTCTAATGCCTGGCCTGTGCCGCTAACCTTCTCATTTGCGACTTGTCCCCACTGCCTGCACACCTGCAGACATTTACTCCTATGCCTGGCCTGTGCCGCTGACCTTAGCCGGCATCCGTGCAGCGCAAGCTGATCCTGGCATGCCCTCTCCGGGGTCTGGATTCCTGGCACCTACACATTCACGCCGCAACCGGCCGAGCGCCGCGAGTGCTGCAGCCAAGCGCCCCCCATCTGAGGAGCCACAGGTGTGTCCCTAGAAGTCCAAAGGTTTTAACTATTTGTGCATTTTTTGCCAGTCATTTTGACCAGGACAAAAAGTAGTGCGTTGAAAAGTGCTTTGGTTAGCGCTTTAGCACACAGCTTTTTGTCCTGGCACAAATGACTGGTGTCTATCTAGGCCAGATCACAGTTTGGTGGAGATCTGAACAAGCGCTCCCCATCTGAGGAGCAACAGGTGCGTCCCCAAGGCAAGACAGGCATTTTCTCAAAAGGTAGATTATGAATTTAATTGAGGTTAATTTCAGGAGGGCCTGCCACCTGGGGTCAATTGGATGTGGCAGCTTAGCAGCACATAAACGTCATGGGACCCGAGAATGCCTGGCATGGCACTCGAGTCAGGTCTCCTATCATCAGCTGCTTGCAAGGTTTTCCATGTCCAGCTACCTGCGTGTGTCTGTGGTCAGCTGCTTTAATGTGCCCATGGTCAGCTGCCTGCACGTTCTCATGAGCGTGGACCCTCCTTGGATTCAAGATTCCCTCCAAGGCTCAAGCATTTCACTGGTTAAGGTGCTTAGCTCCGGATGCAGAGGTCAAATAGCACGATATGCTCAAAGTGATGACTAAAGGTGTTGGAAACCCTCCAAGGAACATACAACTCCAGCTGGTAGACCAGCACCAAAACTGGCGCTGCTGTAAGTCGCGGCGCGAGTTGGAAAGTGGTCTGTTCACTTCACATGCTCTGCCCTAATTCTTGCATCCAATCCTTGAGGGGGGCCAGTGCAAAGCTAGCAGCCAAGCGTCCTGACAGAAGGCCTTTTTTCTCCTGTAATCCATAATCTAAAGGGGCCCGATGCTCGCAAGGTACGCAAGCAAGAGGAGCGGCCTGCATCCGGACCGGAGCCGCCCATCTCCAGTTTCCTTCACATGCTCTGAGCTTTGTCTGTTTCCTGTGATCTGAACAGTCCCAATGCACGCAAGGCATGCAAGGCACCCAAGCAAGAGGAGCGGTCTGCATCCAGACCAGGGACGCCCAATTTCACTCTACTACTCACTTCCCGTGGTCTGTGCTTCGCCTGTTTCCTGTGGTCTGAAGGGGCCTGGTGCACGCAAGGCACCCAAGCGAGAGGAGCGGCCTGCATCCGGACCAGAGATGCCCATTTTCATTCTACTACACTCTTCTCGTGGTCTGTGCTTCATCTGCTTCCTGGGTCTGAAGGGGCCTGGTGCACGCAAGGCACCCAAGTGAGAGGAGCGGTCTGCATCCAGACCAGAGACGCCCATTTTCATTCTATACTACTCACTTCTCATGGTCTGTGCTTCACCTGTTTCCTGTGATCTGAAGGGGCCCGGTGCACGCAAGGCGCCCAAGCGAGAGGAGCGGCCCGCATCCCGACAAGAGCCGACCGCCGACGAGTTTGCCAACTACACTGCTCAGGACTGCCTGGCTGAGGCGCTGAAGTTTGTGCAGGTGTGTATCTGAGTGTTTAAATGCTGCTTGGATAGCCAAGCAGCTACCATTTGAGTGGGTGATGGTACGCATTGGGTTTTACACATGCAGTTTTTTGCTGATTCGCCTGGTATTCTCTGAGACAGGCTTCTGGTTGAGACAGGCGTTAAGCGCCTATTGCAGCGTCCAGCCTGCCTGCCCAGCAAGAACGTGTCTACCTCCATTGCTCATTGTTTTCCTCCCTAGGAGAGAGTTTCAGGCCTCCTGATCACTCATCAACTCCCCATTGAATGTGTGTTCAGCTGGCTTTCATTTTCACCTGCACATCAAGACCTCCCCCTCTACACTCAACATCAGGGGTCAAGCATGGCAATTTGGGTCCACATTCCCAGAGTTATTTACCTATTATTATTTAGGTATTAACACAGTGTTTTTGGGGAAGATTTCCAAGCCTTAATTTCATGTGCTTGATCCATGATCAAGCAGGACAGTGTTAGGTCCACGCTCCCTCAAAAATACCGGCTTCTTCATCAAGCATGATAAGGCCATCCAAAGAGAGTTTGAACCCTAAGGCGTCTGGTGCTCAAAACCAAAGGAGCAACCACATTAAAACAAGCCCGACCTGATGCTGTACGCTGAGCCATGCAGTGCCATGCTGCTAATGCTGCCAATGCCGCACAGACTAGCTCCACCAAGATGCAGCCTTGGGGGCTGAAAGGCAGCCCTGGACTTATGCTGCATGCTGAGCCACGCTGTGCCATGCTGTGGCATGCTGCTGCGCAGGCTGGCTCAACCAAGATGCAGCACCGGGGTCCGAAGGACAGCCCTGAGAGCTTTGAGTCCCTGTGGAGCTTGCTGTCGTCCATCCTTGCAGCGCGCCCGCACCCAATGCTAGCTGGCATGCCCCAAGTGCCCCACATTGGCAGCATGCCCATGGGTCTGGGCATGGGACCATTGGGCATGCCTGGGCTGGAGGGCATGGCCGCCGCAGCGGCAGCAGGCACTCTGCCACTGCCAGGTGTGTGTGTGTGTGTGTGTGTGTGTGTGTGTGTGTGTGTGTGTGTGTGTGTGTGTGTGTGTGTGTGCAGATAGAATGGGGGCCCAATTCAGGTGTGCGCTTGTGCGTGAACATGCAAAGCCCTGCTTTTCTGTCTTGTGAAGTTGAAAGTGGTTGGTGCTGCTCATGACATTCAGGGTGAGTTTGCCCTCCGCAGGCCCTGCTGCATAGCTCATGGATTCTTTGTGAAAAAGGAGAAAAAGACGGAAACAACATGTGTGCCCTCATGAGACACTGTCGGTTCATTTGTGGTGTACAGGAAGGCTGCTGCTGCTGGTAAGGAAGCTGCCCTTCCATGCCATACTTCTGGCGCACCTGGACCTTCCAGGTTCTAGATTAGCCTTGTGTTTGGATGATGGTGTATCTGGCCGTGCAGGTATCATTTCCAGCTTGCTGCCCTTGGCCAGCGACTAGCACAGCATGATGCACTGAATGGTGGTGCGTATGGCCTTGCAGGTGTAACTCCCAGCTTGCTGCCCTTGGCCAGCGACTTGCACAGCATGATGCACTGAATGGTGGTGCGTATGGCCTTGCAGGTGTAACACCCCGCTTGCTGCCCTTGGCCAGCGACTAGCACAGCTTGATGCACATGGGCAGCATGGGGGATAAAAACGGCTGCCTCGTGTTTGGTGCTGATGGCCTTGCAGGTATCACGTCCAGCTTGCCGCCCTTGGCCGGCGACTTCAACAGCATGATGCACATGAGCAGCATGGGGATGAACATGGCTGCCCTCGGCGGTGGAATGGGCATGGGCAGCATGGGCATGGCAGCTATGGGCAGCACCATGGCTGGCGTACCCCCCTTGCATGGTACAAGCTTGCCTCAGGTGCAGGGGCCAGCAGGCGACGTGCAGCCAGAGCGTGCAATCAGTGCTGAGCAGGGTGCTGCAAAGTGTTGGTTGACTGGAGGAGGTCCAAGTGCAGCAAGCGCAGCAGCAGGGGGGCTCGCATCAGCAGGTGCCCTACCACAATCGCATACTGCCGGTGCACACGGGTCAAATTTGCCAGTGCCTGGCGCGCAGGCAGGCGGTGCAGGTGTGTGCAAGCTTGCAGGAGGTAAAAGGCTGACATGGAAGCCATGGGGGCACAATGGTTAACAAGGCATGTCATGAATCAAATGGACGATTGCAAGCTGGGCTGGATTGGCAGCTGGGAAAAAGCGCAGGATGCTTGCAGGCCTGATTGTCATGCCTGGCGCCCCAGCATGTGTCGAATCCTTTGAGGCGCAACCTCTGGGGGAGTACATGAATGGGGGAGTACATGATGAGCTGTTAGTACCTCCATGTGTACCACCTCCTTCCTTCCACACCTCAAAACTCAGTCATGCATGATGCATCTGTGCACTTGGCTTGAATATGGGTGGGTGCATATCTGAGGCATGTCATGCGAAGGTCGCTATATCTGGAAAGTACGTTTACGGATGCGTCACCTGAGGCTGCAACTGCAGCTGCCCCTTTGTAGACTTGTGTGATGTAAGCGTCACCTAGGGCAACTGCAACTGCCCCTTTGTAGACTTGTGTGATGTAAGCGTCGCCTAGGTTGCAACTGCCCCTTTACATGTGTGATGCAAACATCACCTTAGGCTGCAGCTGCCATTTTGCATGTATGATGCAAACATCAACCGAAGCTGCAACTGCCACAAGCAAATACATGACTTGCAATGTGAAAGCCACCTTAGGCTGCATGTGCAACGTGAACGTCGCCTGCAGCTGCCCCATTGCTGCTTGACAAGGACGCGCTGTGCTTTTTTTTGCTGCAGCTGCCCCATTGCTGACCTGCTGCTTGAGCAAGGAGGCGCTGTGCTATTGCTTCCGTGTCTTTGGCCAAACTTTACGCGCCATCTTGTTGCATGCAGGCTCGGTGGGCAGCAATCATGCTCCAGCATCTGCCCATGGTCCGAGCCAAACCGAGGCCGTTTTCCGTCCCATCCCTCACCAAGGTACGGTGGAAAAGAACAGAACAAGTTTACGCCAGGCAAGAGGCCGTGTGCTTGAGGAAAGGTTCCCTGACTGGCAAGCTAGCAAGGATCTCATCAAAGGGCCAAAGAGTCGGAGAGGTGCCCTGCGCAGCGTTAAAGGCCGCTGGCGGGGCATTGTAGATTTTGGTTTGTGATAAGGGCTTGGAAACAGCTGATGTAGGTTCTCTGGAAGGGCTTCTTGCCAGAGACAGGGATGGGTGTTGAGGCAGTGTATTGCTTACAAGGAAGCTATAACATGCCAGTGCTTTTTCCAAACAAATGGTCAGACATGGTCAGCCTATCTAAACTGGTCCTTATGGCGCTCTCCAAACGTCCTCCAAAATGTTTGATGACACTTTCAATCGTTTACCAAGGGGGCCCTCCAGCTTGTCCACCACTTGTTTTTAGCAGAATCTAAGCTCGCAGTGCCGACTCTCATTGCAGCAGTGCTTCTTTGCATCTTGCCTACCATGCAAGGACCATGCTGGTTCTTCCAGCATCCATGCTGCTAGTATTTGCTTAACTCTCTCTGTACTGACACTTCCTGTGCCCAATTGTGCAGGGCCTGCCCCAGCACACTACCCAGAGCAGCCCCAGCAGCATCTCCAGCAGCAGCAGCAGCAGCAGCAGCAGCAGCAGTCTCATCAACCACAACCGGATTGCCAGGGCAATGACAGGACAGGGGAAATCCCAATGAGTGCCTCGGGTAAGGATCTGAGCTTGTTGATCTTTTGATCTTTTCTTGCTCCTCACGGAACCCATTTTGTAGTGCATGCAGCCAGGCATGGCATGCATGATTTCCCCTTTATTCCCTCCTGCAGGGACCAGAACAATTGCAGAAAATCCAGGATTCACGCACTCTGATGCATGATCAGGATGCAGTGGCTTTTGTACCTTGCTGTTGGTCAAAATACCCAGTCCTTTGAATTGTACAAGCACTTGCAGGGTTTGCACGGTGGACAGAGCTCTGCTAACATGGATTATTTGAACATACATGTACAGGATCTGTCTGTATTTCATACTCCTTGTCTGATAACTTGATCCTTCAATCTTACATGCATCATCATCATGGCACTGCAAGGGGGCAGTCAAAATTTTCCTAGTGTGCAATGGGCCGTGCAATGGGCTGTGCAACAGGCTCCACAAAACGATTTTGCCATCAGCTGTACAACACTTTCATCCACATTCAGACGAATGCTGTGGGAACAGGCAACTAATTTGCTGACTTGATCAGCTGCCACTATGCTTGTGCCACCCACTTTGAAGTTTGTTGCCCTTAGGGGTGTTCGAGTGATTGCCACAGGAGGAGAGGTTCTTTTTGTTGCTATTGTTGCTGTTTTTGTTTCAGAATCTATTGTTATTACTGTTGTTGTTGTTACTGTAATTATCATTGTTGTTATTATTATTTTTAGCATGAGATGGTATCCACTCATTCCAAGTCAACACACACATGCATCCTTTGATAAGAATTTTGTAATGGAAATGACAGGTTTCAAACCCGAAACTTCATCAAATAAGATTGGATGAATATTGTATATTTATTTGCAGATTTATTCATGTGAATTAGTGACACTCATGGCTTGCAACACTTGCTCGATGCTCTAACAATTTCAATAATATTACCTGCTGACATTACAGTTGTGCAAAGGCTCCGAGAGAAGTGCACATCTCGTAAACCCCTGCATTTTCACCTTCCATTACCGCTCCATCTTGTCCCACTCTGCTGCTTTGCTTGCTGCGCAAGCTCTTGCACTCCTTATGTCCTGATGGGAAGGTGCAGCATGTAATTACCGAAGAGAAACGTACTCATTACACGCCTGTTTACAAATGATTAGTTTTTCACATTTGCATCATATACGCACCCCTGACGGAAGTTGTTATTTTCATATACGCATGTTTGCGCACTGCCAAAAGGGCCTTAGCCCACATTAACCAGCAACCTGATCTTCACTGTGGTTTGAGTAGCTACCATACATTTCCACTCAAACAAAATCCTTAAGCTTACTTAATGTTAGCCCAATCCAAAAGGTTCTATTCTAAAATTGTACTCCAAGTCCTCTTACTCCCCTCCACCGCCACTGAAGCTCTGCCATTCCCCTCCTCGCTCTCCTCATCACTGCTGCCACCCCCTCCTCACTCTCAATGATGTCCTCACCAAAGCTGGCTTTCCTTTGCACCGCTCTCCTTGCTACCCTCCTCTTCTTCACCCTCCCACCCTCCAGTACGCATGCCCCTGCTGCTTTTGGGTCCTCTTTTGGCTCCCTCTTTAGGAAGCGGTGGAAGCTGAGCTGGAAGTCCCTGCGAGGTGGTGGAGGGGGATGCTGCTGCTGCTGCTGCTGCTGCTGCTCACCCCCTTATTCACTCATTGCTAAAAATAATTATTTTTTACCTATTCACACACTTACGCATCGCCTTAGACAATTATTTTTTCGCCGGCTGCAATTCCTACGCACCAGCCCCAAAAGTTACTTTCGCGTAATGACATATTTTCTCTATGGTAACCCCCATCATCTCGGAAGGAAGTGGTGCTAGGTGGTACCTCGACTTCGGGCAAATTTCATGGTTTGGTAGGAAGGCGCTGTGCAGCATGTAATTAAGCCTCATCACCTTGGGAGGAGGTGGTGCCTCGACCACAGGCATGTTTCATGGCCTGGTGGGAAGGTGCTGTGCAGCATGTAATTTACTCCCAGCACCTCAGGACGAGTTGATACAAGGTGGTAACTTTACCACAGGCAAGCTTCATGGCCTGGTGGGAAGGGGCTGTGTAGCATGTATTTACCCCCATCGCCTCGGGAGAAGGTGGTACCTTTACCACAGGCAAGAATTACGCCCTGGTGGGAAAGTGCTGCGCAGCGTGTAATTAACCCCCATCACCTTGGGAGGAGGTGGTATCTTCACCACTGGCAAGTTTCATACGCACTAATGCGCGTATGAAATGCTGGCCTGTGGATATGAGTTTGTGGCCTGCTCATGGGCCTGGGGGCAGAGCCTGCAGGAGGGGCAAGCTAAGCACAGGCGGCTATCATGACACGCTGGTGGAGCAGGCCCGGCAGTGACCTGTTTGTCTCTCCTCCACCGTATCAGGGCAGGCAATTGCAAGCTTGGGTCCTCCGTCCACTGCTATTGCTCTCTGTGCTTCTGCTTTCAGCAGCCCTCTTCTAAAAGGATTGTCTGCCCTTTGGGTGCAAGGATATCCCACTTCAGGGCACGGTGGCAGAATCTAAATCTGTAAGTCCCCGAAAGCAATAATGTTCAGAGGCAATCCATACTGCAAGGGATGCCAGTAAATGCTGAATAAACTGTTAACTCCACAGTGTTTATACTCTTCACATGCCTTATACAACAGGCGAAGCCCCTGTTCCCTCCAAGCGTGATGTGCTTTGTACACTTCTACGTACACCAGGTGAAACTCATGCCCCTGCTCCCGTGAAGCATGACCCCAATACCTCAAGTGTCATTGCTGATGCCTGCGTCCAATGTTCATGCTTTGTACATTCCTATGTACACCAGGTGAAGCTCATGCCCCTGTTCCCGTGAAGCATGACCCCACAGTCGCAAGTCACAGCAGCGCTGTCAGCAACTCCACGCAGGGACCATGCACAGCCCTTCCAAAGTAGGTGTAAGGAACGCACGCAGTGATCAGATGTGTGTCGCTAGGAGGTCTTTGATGATATGTTTGTGGCTGTGCTTTTCAGGAATGCAGGGTGCGCCCGCCGGCAAATCTTCGCTTCCGACTCGTTGTTTCCTGCAGGCATGTGCCTTCTCTAATGCATGGGAGTTTGAGTCCTCATGATGCGTGTAAATGGGCGTATACGCGTCCTTGGCTTGATTTTTTCACTTGGGATTGCACCCTACCCTACTGTTGACAGGTGCTCTGAATGGTCTGCACCTCCTTCTCTGACCTTAAGGACATGACTTTCTGACCGCTTTGTTGACATTCTGTGTTGCTCTGATGTCTGTTCACGGTTGCAGCGGCAACATGAATGGTCTCCCCCCCCTCCAAGGTGTTCGTGAAGATGCCCCTTACATGCATGGAGATCAGGTGGGAGCATGCATCACAATGGTGATGTCATGACAACAGTGGAATCATGGCAATAGGCGGAAGCTTCAACAGTGACATGCTGGTTTAAGAAACGTGGCAAGAATGGCATCACGACAATGGATTAGGAGCATATCACGACAATGGGTTGGGAGCACGCGCTACGACAGTACATCATGGCAGCAGTAGGATCATGACTAAATTGACATTAAGACAACAGGTTACAGCTACAATAGTGACATGACAGCAGGTAAAAGCTACATCAGTGGCATGACAATCATGAATGATTGTAGTGACATGACGACAAAAACGTAGTGACAATGGGTGGGAGCATGCACTATAACAATGACAATCTGGACAACAATTATGGCTTACGTCGAGACGTGACTTTCTAAATATGAAACAGGGCGTCAGCCGAAACAGAAGTGACTTGCGTGGCGCATTCGCTGGGCGTGATGCCCAATTGCCTGTTTGGTGGCTCCACTGAATGGATCTGACGTTCTGAGCATTTCCATTCCGTGGCATCATTTCATCCCATAGCTCCCATTTCATCCCATCTCATTTTATGTCATGAAGTTGGGTGAAATTGGAGCGTGTAAATCTTTTGGCACCACTTCATCTTGTTTCATGGAGTGGGGTAAGGTTGGAACATGTGCATCCCAATATGCAGGAGCAGACATCGCTGCTCGCATGGCAAACATGCAGCAAAGCTTTTTAATAGTTCCCTGTCTGCCTGCAGCTTGAAGGGTAAGCAAGCTTCCAAACACGTGGATTTCATGGATTTTCTGCAACATATGCTTGCACTCTTGCAGGGATCTCGCAAGCCAGGGCGAGGAGGCAATCAGGGACGAGGCCGGGGCAACGAAGATAATGCCCAGGAAGGACCTTACCGAGATCAGGTAGGAGCTTGATTGCTCACATTTACCACTGGTTAAATACCATTATTATCGTTATTATTATTATCATCATCATCTATTTTTATACAATGAAGTGTACAGTATGCCGGTGGAGGCACTAATCATGGACGTAGCACAGGTCTCATTTTCATCCTTGTGCAACATCAAGATCAGGTTGGAGCTGTATAAGCTTAACAGGTCGCAATTACTACACGCCAGTGGTGGCACCAATCTTGCGAGTAACACAGTTTTCATCTTCATCCTTGTTTCAAAACACCTATGATCCATGTGTCTTCGATGTCAGGCAGAGCCACTCGTCAGCCCGCACTTAGCAAGCAACTTACCCTGACTGCCACGTCTCCCTAATGCTGCGTACCTTAACTGCCACGTATCTCAAATACCATACTTACCACAATCACTGACTTACCCATCACACCTGGCACTAGCTGGGAGTCTGCAAGTATGCTTCCTTGCCTCAAGTGGTGATGAAGGCTTCTCCATAAAACTTTCTCAATCAGCTGGCAATCGCAGGTTCTCCTTTTCTTTCTATGCCTCTCTTTCCAATTGCTGGCGACAAACGCGAATGTGCTGCCGCTCATGACTCATGCAGCTATCTGTCCTAGCGCTGGCAGCATCACAGCAAGGACACAAAGACATGCTTGAGGGTGGAACAGGAGGGCAGGCAATCGCAAATGGCAGCCCCCCTTCCCAAGCTCACCCTCGTGCCGGACAGATCCTCCCAATGCCACAGGCATCTGAGATTCTGCCAGCAAAGCCACAATTGTGAGCGCTGAGCTGGTGCGTAGCAGGGTCCAGTCTGCAGCTCCAGAGCTGTCACGCAGGCGCAGCCACAAATGTGAGCATCAAGCAGCTGTGTGCAATTAGCATCTCCAGAGCTATCATGTTGGGCGCAGCCGGCCTGTCCCTGTGCCTGCAGATTGAGAGCGTGCGGCAAAGATAATGAATAAATGGAATGCAGTTGTGGAGCGGCGTCTTCTACCAATTTTGTGTGTGGCTCTATGTCAAGCACAGCGTCAATAGGGTGTTCCTGACAGTGAGACTGGCTAGAACAGGCTGCACCTAAGGGAGCAGCATGAAAGCCTGCAAAAGCCTATGTTTTTCTTAAGAATGTACTGGTCCAAGGTGCCAGGCTTGGTTTTTGGGGATTTGAGGGGGGAAAGTGATCAACAATTGTTTGCTCCAATAGCGTTGTTGCTCTTTTGCTGTACATACAAGCAACTTTCATGGTTCCTTAATTCTCGCCATTTTTCAGTGGCTGCAACTAGCCTACGCTGATTGAAAGTTTGATTTCCCCTTCTGCCATATGCAAGCACAAGCAAGGTGTGTGTTTCCGAAATGCAATGGTGACTGCTTTTATAGTGTTAAGCAGCTTTTTCAAATTTGTAACCTTCCTTCTACGTCTAACTTCCCTTTCTTTGGCCAGCTCTCGGTTGCCTGAGCTATAGCTTTTTCTATATTTCCTGGCATTCCCATGTTTAATTTCTTGATATTATCCAGATAATAGGGAGTATTTCTATAATAAGCGTAACAAATTGGACCTCAAAGGTTAAATACACATCGTATTAAATTGGAATTAAAAAGGGAAAGGGAAATTGACGGTAACAAGGGGTTTAAGCTACAGGCCGAGACTCTGGCTGATCAACTGCTGGATAGGATAGGGTAGGGTTACATAGCTGTACCTGCCTACAAGGGCAGCTTAGTTGAAGCAAAAAGATGCCTGTAACCAGATCAAACCTAAAATGTGGACAATCGTGGACAAGAAACAACTTGTGAACAACAGCTTGAAAAGATCAATGAAAAGATCCTTGTATTTTCTGCGCGGCTCACCTGGAAGCAATCAAGTAGAAGAGAGCATATATATCGTCTTGGACTTCTTCAACACACTCACACATTTGAACCACCCAGCCATTTACAAGATTCAACCTTCAAGCCGTGGGCACGGAGAAAGAAAGAAAAGAAACAGGAAAATTACATAGGCAGTGAAACACTCCCCACATCAATTAAGGAAAGGGGGCCACATTGGTGCACAAACCGTATGACCACCCCACCACGAAGTTCAGATTGAGAGAAGTACGGCAGGCAGACAAAGAAGACAGGTCCAGCAACGAGAAAGAGAGCAGGTTGATAGCTGAAAGACTGGAGTTCGAGACCTTCAACAGCAAGCAGAGTCAGCACTGTCAGCCTTGCAACCAAGGAAAGTCATGCTCAGAGCCTCTTCATGCTCAGGCTTCGGAAGCCTGCTGAGCAAACTGCTGAGCACTGCACGACCTATGTCTGCATTCTGGCAAACTAGCTTAACTAGCTGCTAGCAGCTGCTGACCACGCAGAAGCCTGTAGAACAGCCCTTAAAGCACTGGTGCCGACGGAGCCTACACCTACTCAGATGTACAGATTTACAAGGGGGGACAAAAGGAAATGGAAAAAGGAAAAGCTGTGCAAGCGGCTCACACCTCGAGCGTTGGATTCAGAAAGGCCCGGGGCCGATCCCCACCGCCACATGGGGGGACCTTAAGCCAGACTGTTTGGCTGATCGGCCTGTGACTGGTCCTCGCCAGTCAACACAATGTCCATAAGCTCAGATACAAACGAAAAAAGCTTGTTGTTGTGTTGCAAGAGGAAATCATATACAGCATGGACACTGACTTGTTGTAAATAAGTTTTCTCCATTGAAAAATCACCAGAGGAATAATTAAACAGGTAAGCATGCTTTCTCCTCAAAGCACAAACATCTGCGTCTCTGCACACCAGAAGGGCATGAGCCTCATCTTGATTCTCATCACAAGAACAGCGATCACACAAAAGAGCATTCCGAGTATCCCAAGCCGCTGTCTCCACCTTCAGTGTGTGTGCCCTAAGTCTGAAGCGGCTAACATTCCTCATGACACGTTGAGACAAATCCAAATGCATGTGCCTTGGTAAACAGGCAGGGGCACGCACATTGTGATCAAAAGGCACTGCAAAAAGAGGCCGGCAAGTTGCCAGCTTACTAAATGTGTCCCGCGAGTTCACACCCTCAACATCTCTCCACACTGCCCGCAACCTGTGCCTGCGGTCATCAGTAAACTCTTGAATATGTCACGACGGGAGTACTCGACTAGTCTGCTGTGCCGAGAGTGTGCTGCAAGTTAGTTGAGTTAGTTGGACAGTGGTATATATCTGGTCATGGGATGTCAAGACACTGTTATGGCTGCGTCACTTTCTCAGCCTGACAAATAGGGATAGCAGTGCCCTGCCGCACAGCTTGCGCAAAGGAATCACAGCGCCGTAGGCCCTGGAAAGCATTTAAAACTTGAGCAGTCCAGCAGGCAGGCTCACGCGAATGTATATTCAAATCTGCTTTCAGCACTCTTCTCAATGTCTCATTGTTAGACCTCAGCATGCTATTATACATTTTGACAACAGACCTGAACCAGTAAAACTGAAGCGGCTCATGACCACACTCCCTCAGAACAGCCCAGTTTGTAGTGGTACGCTTAACACCCAGCGTGCTCTTAACACTCATGTGCTGCACTTGCAGGTCATTTGCAAACTCCTTGCCCGCTTTAATGTACTCAGTGCCCGTCACTTGGCCTGCATACATTCCAGCTGGAACCACATATGTCTTGCCGAGCCACAGAGACACATACAGCCTATTTGCCAGAAATTTCTCACGAACAAATTGACGAACCCCAAAAATTTGCTTTAAAGCAGACGCCATGAATGGGCCAGCAGCATGCTCAGAGGACTTGGCCATGCTCATGCACTTGCAAAACATCATGCCAAGATACCTAAAAGACTCCTTGTGTGCCAGTGGCACCCCCTCAATATGAAAAACAGGCAGGTCCGACCCAGAGGAATTGAAGTGCACCACCTCAGACTTAGCTGTGTTGATGACTAAGTGCTTCCTCTGAGCATAAGCATGCAAGCGGTTCAACATGGTCTGCAACGCAACAGGATCGTTGGCCATCAGAGTCAGGTCATCAGCATGTAACATGTGTGTCACATAGACTCAGCTGTACCCGTGACAGTAGTAAACCTACTCACATTCCTCATGACTCCTTTACCCAGATCCTTAAATAAATATGATGGGAAACAGAAGTGTGCGCGTATTATTTGATTCAATGGTTATCTGCAGCTGCTCCAACGATGGTAAGTCACTGCTTTCCTGTTCACCTCTCAGTGACTGAGGGCACCCCGCTTCCCTCCAAACCTTCTGCTGTGTCTGTATATCAAATCCCCAATAAAATCTTGCATGAGAATCTTGAAGCACTCAGCATTTTCTGTTTAAACATATCCCCATTGCGCATGTCAGCGAATGCCTTAGACGCATGTGCAGACTAACAAGAATCGTCCCTATCAGCAAGGGATATTACAGGTAAACGCGCTTTTAGCGCTTGGAAGTCCAGAGTTGCATAGGAGGCATTGTGGGACCAAAAACAGATGCCTATTACCAGCTACCCAATCTAGATCTCCCACAAGGGCAAAACACCTGCAGATATCATGCACGCAGACAAATTGGCTGCGAGGGTAACTGAAACACCAAAGTATAGATGAACGTAAACCCGACAGTAAATAATTTTGAATGTCCGCAAGCTTTTACAGCAAGATCTCCTGTATTTGAAGAAGTTTACAAACGTACCAGAATAATAAGTTATTTATTTGGAATGAGGGCGCTATGTTGCGTGCAGCGTCGACAAGAAACAAAGCAGTTCCCAGTTTCTTTGGGAACTCTCCTGCAAGATCCAGTGCCTTGTCTACTGGGCCACTGAGTGCAATTGCAAAGACTGAACCTAAAAAACACACCAGGATGGATGAGAACCCTGTCCTAGTGGGTCTTCCAGACGCACACGCCCACCCACAGGTGAGGGAACACACACACACACACACACACACACACACACACGCATGCACGCACGCACGCATGCACACACGTACACACACGTGCACACACGTACACACACGTGCACACATATACACATACGCATGCACACACACCCATATACACATACGCATGCACACACACACACACACACACACACACACACACACACACACACACACACACACACACACACACACGCTGCGCGTGGCTTCTACAAATATTCCCAGTTCATCTCCGCATGCACACTCATTGATCCATTTGAGCCCTGATAGAAAAACAAGGTGAAGCAGTGATGTCTGTATGGGCACCTGTGATGTACACAGCAGGCTTCCAAACATGATGCACAGTGTGTTCATGTGGATCTTACAAGTTCCGTGCTGCTCTCGTGTGAAACAGGATGATGTGGAGCACCACAGCATCGTACCGAGCATTGGCTCTTCAGCTGTTGCTGTCATGGGCACACGGGAGCAGGACTGGGAGCAAGTATGTGTAGATCACTGAGCACACTTGGTCAGCTTGATTACTTGCCTTGTTGCATACAGTCTCTGGGGTCTGTTTCATACTAGCAGAGGAACGTGACTTGCGGGTCATAACGGCTGAAGCAATCTGCTGACACATCAAAGAGCACTATGCACACCAGGCTTGGTATTTTCTTGGGCACCCACGTTGCCTTTCTATCAATGGCCGCAGGTGGAGAAACTGTACAAGATAGCACCCAACAAGGTCATCCCATGTTTTGGGGTGCACCCTTGGTTTGCTCACCTCCATGCTGCCACCAGCAGTGGCTCGGGCGGGGACAGTGCTGAGGTGTGTGCGTTGGAGGGGGGGGGGATGCAGCAATGAGTTTTCAGTGTGTTGGCAAGTCAACGACATGGTGATCTGGAGTGCCTCGATGCTGCTTTCTTAATTTCCCCTCTGCATGCGTGAGCATCCCGGCTTGACTTGCATGCAGGAGATTCAAAGCCTGAAGCCTTGTAACCAGCTAATCAACAGCCTGCAATGCTCGATGAAAGCAACGTGCTGAAAAGCATTTCGATGAACCAACTAGCACTGTGGGCAACAGCCTGCAATGCTCAAAGAAAGCAATTAAAAATGACTCATAAATACACTTTCAGTGTGTTATGGTCTGCACACACACACTTATTCTCTTACTGTTTTTTTTTCAGCTTTTGGAATCTGCCACACATATTGTGGATCATCCTGCACTCCTAAACTAGGTTTGTTTATATTATACCTTCATCCTGCACCCCCTTGTTGTTTATTTTTGGGTGTTTTCATCTCATAGGGGCAATCAGCCTCGATTTGCCAAAACTTCAGAAAACTGTGGAAGGAGCATTGCATGTGCAGGCTGCAGACTGCTCCTGTGTGTGAAGGTATAGAATCCCTGATAGGAATAGGAATAGGCACTTCTAGGAGAGCTGCTGTTCAAAAGCCCATAAAATTAGCCGCGCAACCTGCTTCTACAAGAAAGACTTGCTCAGCATAAGGGATCCCTCGCACTTTTTGAAAATAGCTCAGCTAAGAGAGGCTCTTTACAAATGCAACACAAATCACTGCTGCTATGTCTGAAGTCCTGCTTCTGTGCCTCCTTGATATGCTGTGATGCACTCATCTGATGCTGTGCTTAATCTGCTGCTTGAGCTGCAACCCCTCTTGCTTCCTGCTGCCTCCACTCCTTTGATGAGGAGGCTCCTCACTGGGTCTTAGGAAGTCCCCCATTTCCAGCTGCTAGAACCCCTCTGGCGCTCAAAGGCTTTTCATTCATTTCTACCCAAGCGATTGTCAAAGACATATATGATTGTACAGTGTCACGACCTTCCCGCATGCTCAAAAAGCTTGAAGCTAGTTTTTTTTTAATGTCCGCAGCCCTACACCTCTTATGCATTATTTTTGTGGGATGATACATATTATATATAGTTTTACATTGTCGTAATTGACTCCCAGAGTGCTGGAATTGATTGAGAACGCCGCTCTTGTGATTAAAGATGTGCTTAAGCAACCCATTGCAGCAAAGAGGTTGAATGCATAGTAATTTCTTGCTTTTCTTGCCTTACTGCAACTGGTGGTGTGCCATAAGCATTATCTTGGTGGGCGTTACCTCAATCTCTTACGCTTGTGCCTTGAGTGGAGAATTACAGGATACTTGAAAATCTGTGAACCCTGTGATACTCGGTCCTTGTCACCAATGAGCTTTCTTGGGAGCTTCAAAATAAGTAATTTAATCAAAGCCCTTACACTGCGTGCGGGGGATACGCTTGATGTGGTGGTCATAGAGCGCCAGACCTCAAGCACAATAAGGTCATGAGGATCCAGCCAAAAAAGCAACGTGGCATTGCGCATCATGCCACGTGGGACCTCCTGGTTTTGTGTATGTGCACCTATACACAGTTGAAAGGAAAGGCTATTGAAAGGCAAGCACTCAGCAGTTCCACATTGCAACCAGCCTCATAGAGGCGGTTGCACTGTTGTGTTGTGCACATGCGCATCTGAATGTAAGAGGGGCACCAATTTGAACAGAAATGTCAATTTAAACAGAAACACATCATAACAGGTCACCACTCACACTGCAGCAAGCACCCCCTGAAGGAAGGATGCTTGTGACACAACAAGACGCCTTTGACATCATTGCTGCCTTTTTGATGCCATCAAAAAGGCAACGTGCAGAGTTTGCAGGCCCTCGCCACCCCAAATGGACCCGATGCTGACCAATACTGGCACAATCCAGTATGCTGGACCCGGTGCTGGCCAACACTGCTAGCTCTGCTGACCCACGCCGCCGCACTCCAATGCTAAGACACCGCCGCACATCTCACACCACCTCCATGTTGACCCGATGCTGACAACCCTGGTGCATAATCGCAGGCCCCACCCCTCCTCGACATCTCCCCCAAGCAGGATCTCTCCACGATTGGCTGGCTGTTTGAGCTGAAGCCCTCAAAGGCCTGGGAGCCAAAGCTGCTCAGCCTGCTGCAGCAGTACCCCAAAGCAGTGGTGGGGGAGTTTGGGCTGGACCGGGCGGCGTCGATCCCAGGCACCAAGGTGAGCATGCAAGCATGTGTGCGCGTTACCATGTCTGAACATGTGGGGGGAAGCAGAGGGGGAATGATGTTCTTGTGTGTGTGTGCATTCTGACGCTTGCAGGGTTTGTGTTCTAATGCTCATGATTAGAGGGGTCTATGTGAACGTGAGCCTACCTTGTGGACATGCACCATCATGACAAGAGTTGCATAGATGAGAGCCATAATGCGCACGTGCGCACACACACACACACACATGTGCAGGTGTCTGTGCATATTGACCACCAAATGGCTTTGGTGAGGCGGCATTTGGAGATTGCCGCTGAGTTCGACCGGCCAGTGTCTCTGCACACTGTGCGTGGATATGGGCACCTGCAGGTGGGGCTGTACTGCTATGTGTTGGTCACTGTGCATGCCCCACCACGATGTACTACATCCTAGATAGGTAGCCTGCAATAGGCACAAGCCTGGAACAGGAGACTGAGAGGAATGCCAGGAGTAGCTTGTGCTAGTCAGAGCCTGGAAAAATGAACAGCAAGGCTCTGGGTGGAGCCCAATGTGCCATCCTAGCGCAGTCAGAGCCTGGAAAAATGAACAGCAAGGCTCTGGGTGGAGCCCAGTGTGCCATCCTAGCGCTAGGATTGAATGCTGTACGTCACACAGGGATGCTAGCACACTTACATTTGGAGTGCAGGTCAAGGAGTGGGCAGGGTGCTAGCTACAATATACTCCTTTTCAGAGTCAAACTAGCTCGATTTCAAGCTTAGCAAACGGCATGCCCATGTGTAAATCCTTTGACACCTTCCCTGGTTTTGGATTTGTTCAGTCTTTTGAGCTCCGTTGCTGAAGCATGCAATTGAAGGCTGGTCCAAAAGACTCAAGCAAGACCCTGGCTCTACTCTGGAGGAATTACAGAATGTGTTTGCCTAAATGGCTTTATTTCAAATTTTGCAAAGGCTCTGGCTTCTGCCTGCAAAGAGTGTAGCCTCCCCATTAGAGCAGCAAGCTCAATGGGTGATGGTAGAGGCTTGCACAGCATCATTAAAAGTTCATGGGTATAAATAACCTGCTTCCCATAAAGCTGATGTGCTCCTACGTTCTCCTTTCTCCACACATCCTCATTACAATCTTTCAAGACCATTGGATGCTTGAAATGCAACAAAAGCCCCAAACAACCAGAGGGGTCTGTGCTGAATTACTCGAACCCAGCCTGCGTGTGTATCCCAGGAGAAACTCCACAGTTGGACTGCAAATCTAAAACTGTGCAACTTGCAACAATACTTATGCAGGGCTTGCTAGCACAGATGGCAGACAAGCCTTTGCCATCTCGGATCATGCTGCATAGCTACGGAGGTTCTCCTGACAATGTTGCGCAGGTACGTCAAAGTGGCTCTGCCTGCAAGGACAGAAAAGGAAGAAGACAACAGAAGCAAATTTTGCTTTTAACATTGCATGAACATGCAAAGGATAAAGACACTGTGCTCCCCTCCAGAAGGAAAGCAAAAGAAAAGGCCAATGTTTTGTTAAAGAATGACATAATCCACTCCTGTCACTGGTGAAGAGAACGTTAGCATCAGTTTTGACGGACAGTTTGTCCTAATTTTTCACTAGTGCGTATTGTGATGGATTAAAGCAGGGATGTGAGTTAATTTCCATCACTGATGTGGGTGAGTTTAATCTTGAGTTGTGGGAGAAGTGTTGTCACGCCTATTCCCATGAGAGGGTACAGGCGGTGGCAGGCTAGGAGTCTTAACGAGGGTTGCACGGGTGTTAGATCTCAGTGCAACGAAGACTCGTGGATGTTGTGTTGGATGTGGGGTCCAGATGTTATTGCCTGCACGTGTGGTTTAATATCTAACAGGTGCTTAGGTTGTCTTTGCTTGCATGCATTGTAAAAAGTGCAGTAAATAGGAAGGTTGGACGCCTTCGCTTGCACACATCATTTTACATGGTTAGAACGCGTCCAAAGAGAACCTGTGTGGGGTTACTTCATCTTTCTCTCTCACTTTGTCACCATGTGTGGTTCACAGCCCTTGCGATCGTTACAAGACAAGGCTGAAAAGCTGCAGATGGACACTGTGCTAGTGGACACATTTGTAATAAGATGATGCCCCACCTCTTACACAACAAAAAACCTGCATGTGAGAGGGAGAAACGAGGAAGTTTTCACTAGATGTATCTCAGGTTTGAGTCTCATTGAGTGCATTTTTGATAAAAGGAAAAGAAGTAGCTTCCTGCTTAACTTGAAAGAGGTGATTTGACCAGATAAGGGTTCTATACAGGATTCCAATGACCATAGAATCACTGAGTTCTATGCATACTGCATAAAAAACTCTGGTTCTTGGAGGTTGTAGGAAGTGAGATGTGTTGCCTATTCACCTGCTCTCTAGTTTTTCCCTCCATCTTTTTGTATGCCCAGTATCTCTTCGACTTGCCTCGGGCTAATCTTTCAGCCTGAGGCATACCTCTTGCCTTTCTCCTTTTGTTGCCTTGTCTTCCCTCTAGCCTGGTATGCTGTTTAGCTTAACTGTAATGCACCAGTGCTCACGCATCTCACGATGCAACCAAAATAGAACCTGTGTTTATCCCCCAGGATCCCTCCATGTACCCAAACATGGTTGCTGCACAGAATTAGAGAGAAAATTCAATGCCGCCATATAGCATGCCGAGGGCTCATGATATGCTTCTTTAGTTTTAATTTCTGTGAAGATGCTGCATCCAGGAGTGGACCTTCCATGCTTTCTAGAAATGTCACATGGAAAATTGGTTCATGAGGAACGTATAACCCAGCACCATTATAGGAAACGTACACTCCAGCACCATTCAATGTCCAAAAACATGTCACCTAGCAGTGTTTATTTATTGAGAGTGTACACCCTGGCACCATGCAATGCTCAAAAGCACGTCACCTGGCGTTGACCTGGCATCCATTTGCAGCTTGTGAAAGGTCTACCTAAGGGTATTGGCCGGCGGTTGTACTTCAGCTTCAGCCAAGCCATCTGCGCAGCCCCACAAAGAGACAGCGACAGCGCCAGAGAGAAATTGGCGGCAAGGATCAGGGCTGTCCCAGATGACCGTATCCTCATAGGCAAGTGTGTGAGGAAAGGGAATTCTGCCTGGAGCCAACCCCATGCATTGACTGGGCGATGTTGTTTCCAACCTGCTCCTTAATTGTCCAGGAAGCAATGCACACATATTTTGTTTGTCACGCAAATTTGTCACACAGAAAGTGCGATAAATGTGTTAGTTTCTGCATGTCCGTGTCCATCCAAAACAAATGTGTGAGGATTTGAGCGCTCCAGTTTGTCACTGGGCTTTGTTGTGGGGGTACGAAGGGGGTTATACAGGCTTTAAATCAATGTGGCTCCTCCTCCTTCTTTTCCTTAGTTGATGTGGGGATTGTTCACTGCCTGCATAGCTTACTTTTTCTTTTCTTGGGCTTTTCATCCCTGGAACGTGAGGCGTCAGTGCTGATCCTATGTCCCTGGGCTTTCTTGGGCTTTCTTCGGCTTTTCATCCCTGGAACATGAGGCGTCAGTGATGATCCTGTGTCCCTGGGCTTTCTTGGGCTTTTCATCCCTGGAACATGAGGCGTCAGTGATGATCCTGTGTTCCTGGGCTTTCTTGGGCTTTTCATCCCTGGAACATGAGGCGTCAGTAATGATCCTGTGTTCCTGGGATTTCTTGGGCTTTCTTGGGCTTTTCATCCCTGGAACATGAGGCGCCAGTGATGTTCCTGTGTTCCTTTGCTGCGTTACATCTTCCTGTTTCCATGCACTGCGTTGCCGGTAATATTGTACGTAATATTGTACGTAACAATGTATCTAATATATAACAATATCTTCCTGTTCCCATGTACTTCTCCTGGCCCTGCTGCTGCTGCTGCTGCTTGTTAGCAACTTTTATCACATGGGGATCGCAACATAGGACGTCGAGGGCAACAAGGTATCACAACAGAGGATGTTGAGGCCAAATAGATGAATAGATCACAGCGCAGTGCTAGCCACAGAGTGGGCATTGAACCGCAAAGAGATAAAGATGACAAGTGACAGCAGAGGATGTTGAGGGCAATTGTGAATGCCTGTTTACGTCGCAGAGTCGGATCAGAACACACCGCTGGCCATTGATTCCGGGTTAGCCAACATCACACGAATCGTTGCCCAGGCCAAAGGCTGGAGCCTAGAGAAGGTGATTGGCTTCCTCTCTTTGAGACTGAATCACACCGTTTGTTTATTCCTCTGTCCCTTAGAGATGTGTGTGCGTGTGTGTGTTGACCTAAGCTGTTCAGCCCAATGGCTGAACAAAAAAATATTAGGAATCAAGTGCTATTCCTACCTCAACAACCATGGAAATCAAGGGCAGGTGGTACCTTGCTGGCCTTCTTAATTGCGTGGCTGCAGAGGCAATAGCAAGATTTGATACTGCCAATGCTTGTCTTCTTGGCACGATTGCAGGTCCTAATGAACAATTCCTGAGGCACTGGCACCTGCCTGGAAAAGAGAAAAATTTGAACTGATTAGATGTCGTTGCGCGGGTTTAGAAAAGGTCCCTAAACCAGCAAGTTTCTTTTTGTAGCAACACGTTAGCTCACCAAAACTTTTTCAGGCTGTGACATTCACCTGTTATGCACCATCAAGAGAACACTTACGGAGCTGTGAGGAGACCTGCCACGACTTCAAAAAATCCTCTTTCTTTTCCTGCTTTGGTGTTAACAAGCTCTCAGTTCAGTGCTTACTTACCACATACATGCATGATTACTAAAACCCCATGTGTACACCCCCATGCCAGGCTGTTGAAGTGGCAAACGCAAACTTCAAGGCCTTCTACGCTGGGTTCCTGCCTGAAGGATGGGCTGCCTAGGCATGAGCTTCAGTCTTGGAGGTGGGGTGTGTGAAAGAGGCGGCCATCTCCTCATGCCCAGCACTGAGCCACTCATGCGTCTTCTGTCTCTAATGCCAACTTCTCCGCTAGGAGGCCTCCAGTGGGTGATTATGTGACTAGGTGTCACCACTAGGGCTTAAAGGTGGTCATGTGGCTTGGTGCCGAGTTAGGGATCAAAGGCAACAATGTGACGAGGATTGAGCATGTGTTGAAGCAGGCTCTAACGAGCCTGTTTATTGCCTTTGTGACCCTCTTCGGTGCTTCTTTTGGTACATGCTTGACCCGCCTTACCCAACTCTAGTCATTGCATAGCCTGGTTTACTATAGGCCAGGTACCAGTTGCATCACAGAAGGTGTTCATGAAGCAGGCCATGAGTGTGGACACGCAGGGGTGGTCATGCTAGTAAATTTAGAGCAGGAATTTTTTTTAAAGGTTGCAGCATGGTGATTTCACCGACGGCAATGCATGCCAGGTATCAAGCAATAATACATTGTTATCATCTGGAGGACGCAGTTTACAATGTTCCACAAGCATTGGCTAGGTAGAAGAGCATGCATGCTTGGAGAAGTGTGGATACATGAGGGTGTATATATATGTTTGGTTGGCTGTGTATTAGGGCAAGCCTTGCATTATCTGTTGGATTCATGGCTTTTGTTTTATACACACTTGCATGGTTTGCTTGATGCACATCACAGGTAGTACTCACTTTAGGTTCAACAAGTGCTTGGAATGTGTGTGTGTGATTATGAGCAAAAACAAATGTGGCCTGTCCCATTTTCCTTTTCCTCCAACCTAGATTTGTCAGGCTATTTCTCCTGTACTTGTCTCACTTGTGCTATATAATCCCAGACTTCCCCACTGCGGCCCGATGTTATTCTCGTGTTCATCAGAGTGCTTTTCTTGTGCTGGCTTGTCCAGGAGCTGTGTACTCAACACCTTGTTGCACCTGCATGTATTTTGGGAGTTTTTGTTGTGTGTATTTGTGACACACACAGGAAACATGTACAGAGAGTGTGTGTGTATAAGTATGTGGCGATTAGAGATTGGATAAGTTGAATGAACCAAGATGATATCGAAAGGCTTTTTTGTACAGAAAAACAAAAGATTGTGCATGCCAGCACTGGCTTCTGCATGAAGGAGAGGTTTCAGCTGATGAGATGCTCAGCCCCATTAAAACTTGGGTTCAGAGTGACATGCAAGACAAGAGCAAGGGCAGAAAAACCTGGAGGCTCTGTCAGGACGCACTACCCTCCAAGACGGATCAAGAAAAGAAGAAAAGAAAAGAATGCGCACGCCAGGTCCAGTTGCGTGCATCACGGGAAGGTTCCAGGTGCAGCCTAACGAGTTATCTAGGAGCCGATAAAAAAAACTAATGGGGCAGGTTGTCTGCCATGCGCCCCTATTTCACCCTTGAAGGCAATCCTTTCCATGACACTACCCAGCTTGCCTTTGAGGAAAGAAAAAGAAAGGGTTACATAGCTGTATCTGCCTACGAGGGCAGCTTAGCTGAAGCATAAAAAAATATGCCTGCAACCAATCCAGGTCTAAGCTTGCAAGGGTTTACAAGGGTTTACAATGGTGGCCTACAGCCCGAGACTCTGGCTGATGGCAGCTGGTGAAACAAGCTCAACCAGTATCAAAAATTGAGACCAAGTCTGACACAAATCTAAGAAGTCTGTATGAGTCTTGGTTTAGGAAAGCATTGATCTCAGAATCAGTGATAGTATGATGGCAAGCCAAGAATGGAATAAAGTCAGCGTTTGAGGGCGGAGCAAACACACGCAAAGTCTTAAACATCTCCTCAAAAAGGTCCTTGTATCTCGTGCGTAGCTCACGCACCTCAGTACATTTGCAAAAGAAAAGCACATGTTTTTCATCCTGGACTTCCCCACACTCACACTTATCACAGATACTTGAACCCCCAAGCCATTTACCAGACTCCACTCTCAAGTGATGAGCACGCAATCTAAATCTGCTAATGTTTCTCAAAACATGCTTGTCCAAATCCTTGAACAGATACGAGGGGATACAAAAAGGAGCACCTCTGGGACCACTCTCAGAATTCCCACACCACTTATGGTACGTCACTACCTTCTTGTTAACTGCACGAGGACAAAAAACATCGGCCCCTCTCCACACTTTCTGCTGTCTGTATCGCAAATCACCAATGAACTCTTGCATGGGGATTTTCTCAGCTCTCAGCATGTTCTGTTTGAACGAATCACCATTCCGCATCCCACCAAAAGCATTAGAGACTTCAGCAGCCCAGCAAGAGGAATCAAAAGAAGCCAGACTTAAATCAGCCCTCAGCACACGACGCAAGACTTCACTATTGGAGTCAACCATGCTATTAAAAAACTTGATGGAGGCACGGAACCAGAAGAACTGCAGAGGCTCCTGGCCACACTCTCTCAACACCGGCCAATTTGTAGTACTGTTCTTTACTCCAAGAATGCGCCTCAAGGAACACAGATGTCTTTTCTGCAATTGACTATCAAACTCACTGCCTTCTCTCAAGTAATGAGTTCCCCACACCTGGCACGCATACATCCCAGCAGGAATGCCATACACCTTAGATAACCAGAGCATAGCATGAGGCCTGTTTTTCAGGTCATGACCCTTGGCAAACTCCGAAATCCTTCTCTGTGCAGCCATATAAGGCCGCACCGCATGCTCCTCAGCTACCTTTAAATCCATCTTTTTATCCAACAGCACTCCCAAATATTTGAACCTGTCCTTCTCTGGAAGGACCACTCCATCATACGTAAAAGGATTCTGCAGAGGAGAGACAGACGTACTGTTGAAGTGCACCACCTCAGACTTAGCTGTGTTTACAGTCAACCCTTTTCTCTGAGCATACACACGGAGTCTGTCCAGCATCTTCTGCATTTCACCAGGGTCATTCGTAGTTAATCCAAGGTCATCAGCGTACATCATGTGGGACACACCATTCACTCTATCACCAGTTACAGCACCCTCAATGCCCTCACTTATCTCTCTGCCCATATCATTGATGTACAGAGAGAAAAGAAGGGGGGACAAAGGACAACCTTGCTTAACACCGTTCGATGGCTGCACGCGCGCCCTTTTCTCACCATCCATTAGAATGTACTCATCATTATCATACATGTCTCTGATCACACTGAGCAGAGGAGTCGGCATTGCATTGCGCTGCAAGTGAGACCAAAGCTGCTGTCTGGGCACGGTGTCATAAGCTTGAGAAAAGTCAATGAAAGCAACGTGCAATCTGGAAGAATTCCGTGGCTTCAATTTTTTCGCAGCATGCTTGAGGTGCCTCAGAATGAACAGAGGATGCAGAGTGCTCCTTCCTGGAAAGAAGCCAAACTGCGTGTCCGGAATCTTTCCCTTTTTCATACACCAATCTGTCACCAGATTTTTCAGCACATTAGCATAAATCCTATAGATTACACCGCTAACCGCAATCATCCTATAATTCCCAGGTTTCAGCACTTCCCCTTTTTTGTGAATGGGGCTCAACTTGGCAACCTTCCAGCACGCAGGCACTTTACTTTCAGTCAGCAACACTTTAAAAAGACGAGCCAACAGAGGCACCAGCACATTCACTTGTTTGGTTTTATTCCCACACTGCACTGGCAAGCACGCATGCTTAAGAAAAGGAATCGGGATCGCATCAAAGCCTGAAGAGGCACCAACATTCAACTTCTGAAATTCACTACCCAACATACCTTCTAACACAGATACATCAGGGATCTCAAACTCATCTGGCTCCGGAGCCCACCCAGACTGCGCGCCCCGCCTGAGAAGGACCTCAGGTGGAAGGTTGCGCCGGCCCAGTGGCACAGCCATATCCCTCGCAGATGGGCGAGACTCTTCAAATGTCCTCTTTGCTCTGAAGTGTTTGTGTAGGTGATCATGCCAAGCTGGAGCAGGCACAGGGGTTGTGTGAGGCTTGGTGTGCTTTTTTAGTAAAGCGTGCACTGCCGGATCCTTCCGAAATAGCCTGTCCAAAAACAAATTCCGCAACTGTCTCGCGTGCCTTCGCTTCATCCTACGATTGCACCTCATACTTTCCCTCTTGAGAAATCTGCAAGCATGCCTGGCTTCACCATGCTTCACTGCCTCAATGAAAGCCCTACGCTTCTCCCAACATTCTTCATTGAACCACACAGGGTTTAGAGGACCCTTCCTATTACGCTCACGTTTAAAAACACACTTTGCTCGGGCTGACATGCCCACAGCTCTACTGCTCGCTGCCTGGATGATCAAAGAACGCACACAAAACGCCAATTTATCTACATCCCCAGACCTCTCTGCCTCATCAAATTGAGCCAGCAGTTCAGCATTGTCCCGAATGTGCTCAGCGTAAACTTGGGCCTTATCCTGCTGCCAACGCAACACTAACTTGTTGATACACTCTCCAGCTTTGCACACATGGTGTGGAGCATTCATACCTTCTCCACCCTCATCAGTCACTCTAAACACAGTGCTCAAGCCTGCGTGATCTGAGGCACGCGTTTCTTTCATCTCAAAACATTGTACGATTTTGAGCAGAGCCGGAGACAACAACACATGGTCTGGCCTACTTCTCTTATCACCAAAATGCCCAGTGAAAGAGGGCTGCCCATGATCTCCAACAACACGCCCAGTAGAAATGGCCATACTCGTCGCAGCTGCTAGATCAACCAACAGCTGGCCTGCCTTGTTCACACTCTTGCACGCACATCTCCTAGTCTCTAGGAGCTCAGGGCAGTCCAACACAAACCGAGAATGCGCGTCACTCACTTCACTCAGCTCTCCAACATGCGCATTAAAGTCGCCACACAAAATGACTTGCGAAGATACCTGAAAAGCATCAAGCACGTCCTCAAAAAGATTAGTATAGTGAGAGTGAATAGCACGAGAAGTAAACGAACCACTCAGAGGATTTATGTAAGTAGCACCTATCATCACATGTTCCCTCAGCCCAAACATCTTTTTGTCACATTGAAGCCAAATACACTGCGTGTGCTCACTGACTTTATGGAAGCGCACATAATCTGAGCTGCCTGGCGCAACAAACACAGCAATCCCAAACCCATTTTTGCCTTCGTTCTCTCTAGCCATTCCCAAGTTGTGCAAAGTAAAGCCAGGCAAGTGCTGCAGCAACCTAGATGCATCACCAGTTCTTGTTTCTGTAAGCACTGCAATGTCATGGTCTTTGACCATGTGGCATACATCTAAAACCTTGAGCTCTGCATTAGCATCAGCAGATCGCCCCCCAATCCCATGCACATTCCATACTAAGAGCTTGAGCTTACGCCCTCTAAGGTCTAAGCTTGAAACTAACTGGCTTGCTTTTGAGGACTCCTTAGCTTCAAAAGCTGCCCGCTCCCATGCAAGCACTTCAGAACGCCCCAACTCACATGCCCCAAAGAAAGAAAGAAAGAAAGAAAGAAAGAAAGAAAGAAAGAAAGAAAGAAAGAAAGAAAGACTACGCTTGCCAAGTCTGGCCGCGTGCATTAAGGAAAGGTCACCTGTCCTGAAAGGCAGGGCCCCACCACACAGACCAAGAGGAAGAGGTGGCACAGAAGTCTACACCAGCAAGTTGGCCTCCACCATGGGACCTACGACACAACTGTCAGGCAGGCCCTGTCCTGCAAGCTCAAGTCCCACCCCTAAGCCATAGAGCAAGCTTTCCAACATCTCAGCATGGGCCCCCCTCTTGCACAGGGGCCAACCAGGGCGATGGGAGGTGAGCACACAGTTATGCAGACCCAAGCTGAGACACTCCCGGAAGCTGGGCCCGGAAGCTGGGCCACCTCTAGAGACCTTCTCCACCTGCCCCAAAGTAAATACAATTTTCCAATTGTCATGATGCTTCGAGGACGCACATGCATGCAAAGCACAGACTCAGAATGGAAGCTGATACCAACACAGGGTAATACTCTTACTATCAGCTTGCACGAAAGCTCCATGCTCACTTTGTGCAATATACATCATATCATCCTGATTGGTGTGGCTGGCACTATTTACAATGAGTACACGATCAAACCTCTTGTCAATCTGAGCCTATCCAAACAGAAAGCAAGATCCCTAGCTTTCAAGCTGAGCTGTCATGCCATGCAGAGACTAACCACTATTGTTAACACCAGACATGCTCTTTGCTTACAGGGGGCTTCAGGGGGGGGGACGCTGGGCGCGCGGAGGTGGCTACAAGGAGAAGGAGAGTCTGGGCGTCTCGGGGCATGGCCGACAACCTGCCCAATCCTCATTAGTTCAGTCTCTTTCCCTCTCCTAGGCTAGCTGTAGCTAGTGTAGTTTTGAGGGACCTCTGGTGAGGCCCTTGCTAGCTTGCTAGTTAAGGGACCTTTCCTTAATTCACGCGGCCTGTGGCCTGCGTAGATTTTTCTTTTCTTCTCTTTTCTTTGCAATATGCGCACAAAGTTACCTCTACCAAACGTGCCATTGAAAACAAAAACACTCAACATAACTCTGGTGCCCTGGGGCAGCATGCTGCTAGAAAACCACCAGACCCACACTAGCTTCCCTCTTACCCTCTGTTGAGGGAGACTCGCGGCTCTTTAAGCCAATGTGTCTCTTTTTTCTCAATTGATTAGGGATTTACTGTCCCCACAGTTCATAAGGAGATCAGCAACACCCTCTGGGCCATACACTTTTATTTGAAACGAAACAATTTTTTTTTCAGATACTGCACAGGAACCCTTTACAATTAAAAACAAATAAATTTGCCACTGACCTACAATGTCCCCTCTGTGGGGAGCCAGACAGTACCCTTCACATTCTTTCAGGATGTAAACGTTCCACCATGTCAATTATGGTGACTGAGCGCCACAATATTGCTAGCATATCCAGGCTCTCCCCTCTGCTTAAAGACAACCTCACCCATGTTATTGACAGAAACAAATTCACATCCCTCTCCGGCTGCAAAATCAGGACCAGGCATATAGTGGCCCTTAATAAGCTCTCCCGTGCTCTCAACACTCACAATCTGGTCTCATCAGCACAATCATACAGAGCCAAGATAGCTCACCCGGTAAACCCCCTGAATCACGCTGCATAAATAACAAATATGCAGAATTGATGAAAACAGAACATACACCAACAGGCTGGAAATGGTCAAAGCTCCATACAGGGCATGCTCCCGCAAACATCCCCAAGTGCAACCCAGTCAATGAGGGCCATGCCCCTAACACACACAGTTTGACTCCAGGATTTACAGCAACCCCCTCTTTAATGTTCATGGTACGGGAATAGAACATGCTCTCCCCCGCAGCCAGGACAGCCCGCCCCCAAACAGTCAACCACATGCAGAGGCGCACATGTGCCAAGACAGACGCACTTACAAAAGAAACGACTCATATGTGGAAGGACCACAAGCACAAACATGTGACATGGACCCTACCCAACCCCTTTTGACACCCCTCGCACAGGCCCTGCCCCTGGAACCCACTCAGACCCCACAAACTGGGGGCAGGAGGCCCAGAGGGAGTCAAGATCCTACAGCATACCTAGTGTACCACACACAACCCATTATAATCCCATGCCCCCTACCTCCAAACACACAAGGCACTGACGCTGCCCAGTGGCTCTGGAATTATAAACAGAATAAGGCTGCTGAGTCAAGTGCAGAACAAGCTAGCTACACAATCTTTTGCTTTGACCATGTCATCCTAAATTTTTTGGGCTGGCAACATTTACGGAAATCCAAGAGATCCTCTCAAGGGAAGCAGCAAACTCAATACAAAGTCCAATGGCACCCTGTAACAATTGAAAAGTGGGCCTGACCCTTTTTCCAAAATGATAGGCTGAAAATAGCCTCTTCAAAGCATGTACCTGGAAGGATTAAAGAAGACCCGTGCCGCCAACTCTGCTGGAGCCCTGTGAGCAAAGAACACACCCATTAATCTCAATGCTACGACGATATGCCCACCTGTGATACCTGCCACCGCACATACCATTGGGGATGCCTCATAGAAGTCAAAGTTTGCTCCTAGAATGACCGGGCATTGAGTAAACCAAATGAGCATAGGGATTGCCCTGCATGCACCCCTCTGTCAGATTCACAAAAAGCGGGCGAGTTAACTTCTCTGAAGAATGCGAAATGAACCATGTGGAATGGCATCTTAAATTGGAAGTTGCTGATATGTTATAAGTGCATTCAGATCTGCATGCTCATGTACAAGCCTTTGAGGAGGAGAGAATGGAACAAACAGTAGACCCCCTGAACGATGAGACAGACCTGGACAATCTTGTCAACCAAGGCTTTGAAGGCAGTCCTCAAAGCCTTTCTGACTCCCCATGGCTCTCAACAACCGGCTGCGCCATTCGCAAAAATGTCACCTTCGACTTCCAACCTACCAACCCCCAGACAGATATCATGCCAACATGGCAATGTGATATTATCATTAGAAGTGTTGACCTCATGAAGGAAAGCCTCCAACCTGACATATCTGATGAAGTCGCCATGCCAGCACAAATGCCGGAAGTTATCACCTCTGAATGTGCCTGTATCTACAATGCCCATGACAAGTGCGTTGGTATGCTGACTATAGACAGACTCCAGACCCTGCCAGCAGTGCTTGAGGATTTTGAAGCAGCCAAAAAGGCAGGCATCCACGCCACCATCCAGCCACCCATCCAGGACACAGCAACAGAAATCATGGGACTACTCTCACGTCAGAAGGCCAAACAAAAACATATCTCTGCCAAGAGCAAAAAGGTCTACAATTCTAAAGCGATAATCACACCTCCCCACATTCGTTTAGCCCTACATAAATGGTGCATGGTCTTATCAGAGAGGTTCTCCAACCCTCTTGAATTCGACGGTACCTTCAACACTTATTTCAGCACAAGCAACCGTGACCAGGTCTTCGGGGCGCACACAGACGCCCTCTCTGTACACTACAATGGCTTCTCCTTCTGCCATCCCCCTCATGATGATGAAACTATGTTCAGACTCCTGCGCCACGCAGTGCACTCCTCCCTCCAAACCACAGATCCAGTTGCCACCTTCCTGCTTTTGCCCTACTGGAGAGACTTCAGCTGCAATGCCTGCACGAGTTGGCTTAACCATTACCCAGATCTTGCAAAAGTGCTTGCCAAATCTCCTGCAGGAAACATCCAATTCCAGACACCCCAACACTGATTCGATGCCATGCCTATCCTTACCCTACCTTCCTATCCTATGCAACTCATTGTTGTCTGGAATCGTAATGCTAGAGAAGCACTTGACAGTGCAAAAAAAGACTGGTTCCAACTTCTTAATCAAGATGTATCAGAAGCTCACTGGCTACCCCTGGATCGTCCTAATCCTGCCACGCCACTGCGTACCCACCAACACCTCACATCAAACACTTGGAAAAAGAAATTCCAATCACTCCCCCCTGACACACATAACTGTCCACACAAATGCCCTCAGGCTAGGGCAGCTTTTATTCCTGCGAACTACAAAATGATGTTCACACCTAAGATCAAAGGCTGGAAAGATACCACCTACACTGATGGCAGTGTAATCAAACACAAAGGTGATGACTCCCCACCACTTCCTGGTTCAGGTGTTTACAAACCGGGAAGGGACACTGCTCCACCCTCCCAACACCTGCAGCTGCACATAAAACCCATTGGTCATGGACCTACTAACACCATCAACAGAGCAGAACTTGCAGGTATCCTTGTGGCACTCCAACAAGGGCAAATTGGCATTGCCTCTGATAGTGCATCCTGCCTCTTCCTGATTTCTAAACAAACCCTTAATCCAATGCGCATGAGGAACCACCTACATGCAGAGCTCATTCATGCTATATCAACCACGTTAGAGCACTTCCCACACCCTATCCCCTTCTACAAAGCCCACTCTGGCATTATCGGTAATGAGGGAGCTAACGCTTGCACACGCACTGCAGCGCTCACGGACACCACGGACATTGCACTTCCAGATGCCAAAGACCCATCCCACAGTAACTACTGGCTCTCATTGAAGACCTCTCGCACAAAATGGTGGCAGAAACCGCTCCCACGCTTCCCCAATCCAATGCCTCACCAATCTGGACAACAAACTTGAAGTACACATGCACAAACAGCACAAGCTTGGCTTGTCTGATACCACTGGTTACCATTACAATAGCTGGCAAAGGCTCAAGGTGTACCACACAACCAGATTCCCCTGTCACCACCGCCAACATTCACAACCCAAACTGTCAACCTGCTAACAAAGAGATCAGCAACCCCTGGAATCATCCAAAGATTACCCTCAAACAACAGGTAAATGTAACCAAATACTGCACAGGAACAATCTACACACAACAGCACGCCAATAGATTCAACAAATCTTCCACCTCTGAAAGGTGTCCGCTCTGTGACGATTGGATAGTTTGAATCATGTTGCCCTCAGATGTTCAAACACGACTATGAGTGGTATGCACACCAACAGGCACCATGAGGGCCTTAGCCTCTGTGTAAAAGCTCTTAGTAAAGGCAGGTTTGGCTCATCCCTTATTGGTATGGATGCCTGCCGTAATGAGAGACTCCTGGATCAGAGCATACAAGTCCCTGAAAACATCTCACGAGCTATTCCAGACTGGGTTCTCCCTAATGGTACTGGCTCCTCTGCACGCCACCAGAGCCACCCTGATGCTCTCTTTGTGCGCTCTATCCCAGGCCGACGAGCCCACCTTGATCCTTCCAAGATCCCTTGTTGCAGTCGGTGGTCAGATATGAAGATTCGGTGGTGAAAACCAAGGTTCACGCCGCAGCTAATCAGGCATCATGATGGTCTCCGTAACTGGCCACTTTGGAACTCCAGTGCTACAGAAACAGGCTACCAGAGGAACCCAAATTTGACTGTTGCCAGTTATGGAGGACTTATGCAGGGGAGAAAGCAAAAAGTGGCTATTTTTGGGCCTCAGATAGCTTTTTTGGTACGGTTCTGTTTTCAATTACCGTTAACACCCAGTGCAAGAACCAGTGCAAGAACACTGCATGCGGTAACGTTTTCTGTGCCATCTGGAAAAATGCATGCAGACTCTGCAGAGCTGAAGTAAGCCTAACTTGACAATAGTACTTAGGAGTCATTTGAGCTGGGCATGAACGAAGAGGGGTTAAGCCTCCTGAGTCTTTCGGTTGCGCAGCACACAGCGGCTTCTTTGTTGTAATGCACCACTGTGACTATTTTCCAAAAAACATCAGGCCAACTTCGTTTTGCAATTTCAACCTCTGTGCAAATATTTGACCATGCCAGAGCTCCCTCACCGCTACGCCCTATCTTCAACCCCCCATGAAGCAACCATTTTTACGACAAGCCAGTGTCCAGGATGTTTCTGATTTCCTCTTGCAACACAACAACAAGCTTTTCTCGTTTGTTTCTGAGCTTATTTATGGACATTATGTTGACTGGCGAGGACCAGTCACAGGTCGATTAGCTGAACAGTCTGGCTGGAGGTCCCCCCACGTAAATCTAAATCTAAATCAACCCCCTTGCCCACTCAACCCAAGGTACTTGGAGCAGCTACATACGGTGCACGTGCACGCTAGTCAACTCCAGCACTGTGGTGTGGTATTGTAACTCAGATGTGCGTTGCAGTGCGCACTGCATCCTGCCCTTCTTGCTGCTCCCTGCTTTATGGGGCGGAACAAGAATGTTGAGGTGGTAGGCACTACCACTATGGTGGACAATGTGACTTTGAGCAACAACTTGGATGTCATGGGCACTAAGTATGATGGAGTATAAACTACTCAGAATCGATGTTGCACGCATGTGCATGCAAGGGATTCCTCCGGAGGCAATCCGGGATCCCCTTCAATGTGAATTCCACCATGGTGGCCACTCGCACCTGCTCCCATTGCCCTGCACAGCTCACACCATTGAGGCTCTAAGCGTGCTGTGTCCATTGTTGCGAGTGTGCGTTCGCCAAGGACGCGCTTAAGTAAGCTTGCAGGCCAGGTAGGCGATCAATCCTCATGCTTGCTAGTGCATGATAACTGCGTAAAAATAGAGGGTTTATAGCCATATAGCATGCATAATTTGTACTACATGTGTGTGTGTATGTGTGTGTGTGTGTGCGCGCGTGGTGTGTGTGTTGTGTGTGTGTTGTGTGTGTGTGTTGTGTGTGTGTGTTGTGTGTGTGTGTTGTGTGTGTGTGTGTTGTGTGTGTGTGTGTATGTGTGTGTGTGTGCATATGTTAATACAGAAAACTATGGTGGTTGCAGGCAGTGTCCGGGAAATATTTTAATGTATCTACAAGATTGCGATAAGCCAGAGGTGCTCTGAGATTGCTGAGGTGTTCAGCGGACACGCCTGCATTCAAGGCTGCTTGAGTGCATCGTCCGGGACTAGAAGGAGCAACGCGCAGTCTGTGTGCCCCAGGGGTGGAAGGGATTCCTCTGCTCCCAGCTACTAGTGTCCATCGTGCAAGATTACATGCAGGTTTGACCAGTGCTGCTGCTGCAGCCAGCACATCTTCCTCCTCTAAAAATTCCACCAAAACAGAGCTGGGGCAACCTTGGATCTCTACTAGACCTGCGGATTCTGATGACGTGACCTCGTCCCCGGTCCCCTGTGGTTTTCTAACCCGACCTCGCGGGTTGTATGCCATTTGCCGGTATTTTAAATTTTAAATTTAGATATTTATTTCCGCATCTTTTGGTGCTTCTGCGACCTGCCACCGGACGCAAACCTGCAAATCACCTTAATTTGATCCTTATTATCCGCGTTACATATAGGCATAAAGATTGCATATCAGGAAATCTATCATAACCTGGGAGACCGTTACTTTTTCGTCAGAAATGCTCGCCTTTGGTGCGAGATTTTAGCATGTGATATTCTATCAGATTATTAAAAAAGGCTTTCCTGTCCTTTGGGCATGAGCATTTTGAGGAAGTAAACAAGAGCAGAGACGTCATGCACGAGTAATCTTGGATAAGCGTCGTGCGAGGGATGAGATTTGCAGCATGCCTCTCATGCGTTGTGTTCGCCTTGTGCTCGCTCTTGGGCGCTGATGGCGAGGAGGTTCACTCGACAACTGTCACGGTGAGAACACTGCTGCAGGCCGTCGAAGCGCCCCATATGTTGCTGCGTCATTAAGCTGCAGTGACACGTTGACAATAGCACTGGCAATCTCGTGTGCTTGCATGTGTGAACCCTCCCCGGTTCGCTTGACCTTCTAGGCGACGTTTCAAGGATGCCTAGGGCACAACTGAGGCTCTTGCATAAGGAAGGCCTTGTGCGTGGCGTTGCACATTTGTGTCAATTAACACAATGGCCGGCCCTCTCCTGCGAGCAAGGATTTGGCTTGCATATCTTCACAGTTCTGTGCATGTGTACAGCCTCTTTTGCTTGTGGCCCTGTTTAATAACATCCTCTACTGTCTTGCAACTACAATGTGTATTGGCACTGAACTATTAGCAGATGCTAGTGAACCACGTGCACATATGGTTGGGGGGGAGCCTTCTGTGGATGCTCTCTCTCTCTCTCACACACACACACACACACACACACACACACACACACACACACACACACACATACGCACACACACGCGTGCGCATGCACCTATGCACACGTGCATGCTTGCATACTCGCTTGCACACACACACACACACACACACACACACAAACACACACACATACATACACACGTGTGTGCATGCTATGCACACGTGCATGCTTGCATACTCGCACACACACACACACACACACATGCGCGCGCGGATGCACCTATGCACACGTGCATGCTTGCATACTCGCTTGCACACACACAACACACACAACACACACACTCACATACATAAGCGCACGCAAGCACGCATGTAAGAATGTCTGCATAAGCTGGAAGCCCGCAGGGGTATGAGCATTTGCACACACTAGTGCCACACGTGCTCCTACTTCAAGGGGCTCATGCGCAACCCTTGGTCTGTCTTGCTTTGTGCAGGGACTTCAGTATGAAGTAGAGGAGCCATCCCTGCTTCGTAAATGGGATGGTGGGGATTTCCAGGCAGTGGTGCGTGCAGTTTAGGTGTAGTCTTTCTTTGTGACCCCTAAGTGCACAATCCTTGGCATGTTGTGAGTGTATCTTCAGGAGTTGCGGTGTTGATATTTAAAGTTCTTATTGAGGGTAACTAGGTGTGCAGGGAGTTTGCCAGGGGTGCAGTCGGCAGCGCAGCCTTTAGCCAAGCACAGTTTTAAAATTAAACTCTCTAGGGTGTTATTTTGATTGAGCTTATGGGGGCACTTGGCCCTGATTGTGGGTGCAGCTGGGAAATGTGCCCCATGTTTCAAGTGTCTCTTCAACCAAATAGCCTTGGGGATTATGCAACCCTTAGCTTCTAGATTAATCATTAATGCAGTTCTTGTAGCATCTTGAGTGAAACCAGCCCTGCAAGCTTTATTTCCACATGCATGGATTAAAGCGCACTTAAACAATTTGCATGCAATTTTGCAGTCCACTTACAGGATTTAGGTTGAAAGATACAATTCGCAATCTTGGTGCATTTAAATCGTCCCTGCAATTTTGCAGTCCCTGTGCAAGACGTAGGACCTGGGTTGCAATTTGCAATCTTAGTTCTTGATGCACTGAAATATAGCTGTGCTTTATAAGGGCATTATAAGTGCATTCGTAATCATATTTGGTTGTCTCGTGCGGATGTAAATGAAAGCAACAAGATTGTGAATGTACAGTGCTGAACGCTCTCATTCCGCACCCTTTGAAAAATTGATATGTTCAGGTATTCCGCGAATGTGAATCAGCATCCCTTCAGTAATTATTAATGTGCAATCTGCACTCATCCGCAGGGGCAAACAGCTCCTGCTCTGGCTTCATACTTCTACTTACTTAAATCTCAAATAGGCATTCGTGCTTGCTGCAGTGCCATGCATGAGCTTTTATGTCTCCAGATAAGTAAATTCCGTATGAGAGAGCAGCAAGCCTACTGTCATCAAGGAAGCCATGCATATCAACTGTCCGCCTTCCTTTTGGCTAGAAGAATCTTGATCACTCACGCCCCCAGCCCCAGGGATCAAAATTGTTTTTGATGTTATCCGCACAGGCCTGCACCGCCAGGGATGATAATTTTTAAAGGTGCAAAATGTGTCTGCAACTGTCAAGCACATTTTTTTTGCAGCGTGATGCAGTGTCACTATGGTGTGATTGAATTTTTAAGGCTTAGCTTTAACCCAGCATCGTTTGAACTCCTCGTCTGCCTCACTGCAGGATACTCTTCGAGGCATTGAAAGAGAGCTCAGATGGGGCAATGGTAATGGATGGGGCTATGGCTCTGAATGGAGTGGATCTGAGGGCTCTAGCTCTGGAGGTTCAAGCGATGGAGAGTTTGAAGGTGAGCGGTGGAATTGTAGGCTGTGTGTGTACAGGCTTAATTGTGCAGGGAAGGTCATGGCTTCAGAGATAAAGGTTGTTTTAGTGAGAGCTGCACACTGAGCAATAGCTACACAAATTGACACTCGGAAAAAACCTGCTGGTCAATTCCACGCAAAAGCATTGTGCACACTTTTCTTTTACACTTATTGGAATGCAACCAGCGGGGAAGCAAGGCCCCTTTGGCTGTGCCGCCTCTTATTAAAGGTAATGGTAAGCTTACATTGCTATTCTGCCTACCAGGCCAGCTGAGCAGGAACACTGAGGCTTGTAAGTAGCTTCTTAGGGTGTGTGTGTGTGTGTGTGTGTGTGTGTGTGTGCCAAAGCTGTTATAATGCCCTGAGACATGCTGTGAGCTGCCCTCAGAATGTACTGGAGGATGGGGCCCACTATCCCTAGAGTCTCTGTACCATTTGAACAAAATATCGTCAAATCTCATAATAAAAACAGATACGGTGTTCTGTTTTGAGAACGACCGAGTTGAAGGTTTAAGGGAAACTGCCCCTAGAGTCGCATGTACCGGTTGAGTGAAGAGCATTTATTAATTTGCATTCAATTTTTGTTTCAATCATTTGTTGTTACAGCCTTCACATGGAAACCTCTGTGGGAGACGAAATTTTTTTTCTGCGTGGATTGAGAATGAGAAGCCCTCAGCCTTCTCAAAGCAACCTCCGCCTTCACTTGACCAATATCCTTGGCTGCGCCTGCCCTGTCAATGGTTGCTGGCATCAGGCCTTCAGCATGAAGGATAGCATGAAAGAGAGCCTGCTGACGGGATTGACTTACATTTACCATGGGTATTTCTGCACCTCCTTGTTTGCTCCGTTGACGTGAGCTCACCGCTGCGCTTGCGCAGCAAGTTGCACTTTCTAGCTAAACAACTTTCCCTTTGTTGCCCAAGCCATTCACGCGTTTTGGCAAGTGCACGGTGGCATGGTGTTCAGATCCCTGGCCTCCCGTCACAGTGGAGTTAAATGCTGTAAGCTCCCTAGTGCTTCCTATCACAGTGGAGCTGACTGCTGTTAGGAAAGGAAAAGGTTACATAGCTGTACCTGTCTATGTAAGCAGCTTAGCTGACTGCTTTCAGCTTTTCAAGAGGACAGCTCTGCTGTGATCCTGACATCCCGGGGTATAACACTGCAGGCCATTGCTAGTGCAATGCGAATTTACTGTTTTGGCCATGGCCATTGCAACGCTGTTTTGCTGCAGGCCGTGATGGTTGCAATGCGATTCCACAAAGGGTTTACAAGGTTGTAGCTATCTCACAGCCTGTAGCTCTGGCCGATTGGTTGTAGGTGGAACACGCTTGCCTAGCATTGACAAGATTGACAAGCTAGATGTAGAGAGAGAAAAGTATGTTCCGAGCTGTTCCGAGTACAAGATAGCATTGACAAGCTTGACCAGTGAGATGTAGAGAGAGAAAGAAGGTATTTTCTGAGTAAGCTTGTGCCTAACCCACTGGAGAATACCGAAAACTCAAGTAGGAACATGAGTATGCCCAGCATGAATGATGACAGAGAAGTCGAGAGGACCTTCAAAGGGTCCACAAGGGATTTAGAAGGATCGCTGAGTGATCACGGGGGATTACAAATAGACCTACAGCCCAATCTCCTCGCCGACCAGGGAGAACCTGGTACAAAAAGCTCCTGTGGCCTGCCTTAAAAGCACGAAGTATTAGAGCTCAGTAGAGCAGCAGACCTGGTCCAGGCAAGAGTTGTCTGCCCCCCCCCCCCCCCCCCGCCCTTAAAAGCCACCACAACTAGCCTCTGTTATGACAGAGGCCTGGTGCAACACTTAGGCCCACTATACACCATCCAGGAAGTAACGCTGAGGCACACAACCACAACCACAGCTATCGCATCGCAACTATGCTGCAGGCCATGACTACTGCAATACGGGCGAGACCACTTGCCAGAATTGCGGAGGTGAGGCTGCTGTTTCCTTGGGCTGACTGCTGCCTGGGGCCTGCCACATGGTTATGCACTTGCACTAGGGCCATGTTACTCTTCCCTGTATCGTTATTGTTCCAATTCTGACATGTGTTCCAGAGGATAGGATAGGATAGGGTTACATAGCTGTACCTGCCTACAAGGGCAGCTTGGCTGAAGCAAAAAGGTGCCTATAACTAAACCAGTTCAGAGGACAGCCTGCCACATGTGATCGTTGCAGACACGCTTTGTGCTGTGCGTTGGCCAGGAGGGTATGTGTGTTGGTGTGTGTACGGATAGGTTGGTGGGTGGATGTCCATAAGTGTGTGTGTTTGTTTCGCCTGTGATTTTGCAGTGAGCGCATGTCATCATAAGTATTCCTTTTTCGCCCAGAAGCATGCAGCTTTGTATGGTGGAATGTAACTGTGTCATGAGGATAGCATGAGCTGCTTCTGTCTGCAGAATAGACATGCTCCTTTCGAGGAATGCTTACCTTGATTTTACTCCAAATTGGTTATGCATTTTCATCAATGGAGCCTTTTCTTCTCTGGTCATCGCTCCTCTTCAGTTGCGTCAATGCTCAACTGACCCAGTTGCCCAATCTAGCATGCATTGTCCTGATCCATGCTGGCACACACACATGCACACACAACACACACGCACGCACGCACGCATACACGCATAACGCACGCTCGCACGCAAGCGCGCGCGCGCACACGCACGCACGCACACACACACACACACACACACACACACACACACACACACACACACACACACACACACACACCAGGGTTCTGTGAGTCTGCTGATGGAACCAATCCAGGGAACAAAGGGAACTCATGCAGATTCCCCAAGATGGCAGGTGGCAGTGGTGAGTAAGAACAATTTACAGTTTTATAGGACAAGAACATGGGCCTGCAGCTCGTCTTTCCGTGCAAGCTTCTTAGGCATTCGAAACAGCCGGCAGGGGTGCAAAAAGCCCCCAACAGGCTGCACATTTGATTCGTGTGTTTCAAGCTCATCCTTGCTGAGCCTCTCCAGCAAGCTTTTGGACGAAGCTGCCTTGAGAGGCAACCAGGGCATCCATTGGGTTGAAGTTTGTGATTCTTGGTTTTGCACAGCCATGGGGTGGCTTTTCGAGCTTGCTTTGCAGATTGTCATCTTTCAGGATGTTACCATGTACCTTATCTACCAGGACATCTCTTAATTGGGTTGCGCTTCTGCTCATGCAAATGCATGCATGAATGATCGCCTGTGCAAAATATGTGTGCGTAGGCAATGCTACATTAGCAATGTCACACTTCCCATATTGCAGGGCCAAATAGCCCGGTCTGTGGTTTCTCCGGAGGCGATTCTGACAGTTCCGATGATTCTGATAATGAGTATGGTGGCTATAGCAAGCAGGTGAGAACAAACAAGTACTGCGTGAATTCAGACCGAGCAGCCAAACCCAAGTGCAGCCTGAAGTCTAGCTTAGAGCTCAAGGACAGCCCAAGTGCAGCCTGCAGTCTAGCCGCAGCACGATTACTGCCTGCAGCCAACACCAGATGTAGAGTCCAAACGCAGCCTAAGTGCAGCCTGCAGTCTAGCCGCAGCACAGTTACTGCCTGCAGCCTACACCAGAGCTCATGTACAGTCCAAGCGCAGCCCAAGTGCAGCCTGTAGTCTAGCCCAAAACACAAGGACGACCCAAGTGCAGCCTGCAGTCTAGCCGCAGCACAGTTACTGCCTGCAGCCTACACCAGAGCTCATGTACAGTCCAAACGCAGCCCAAGTGCAGCCTGTAGTCTAGCCCAAAGCTCAAGGACAGCCCAAGTGCAGCCGAAGTGCAGCCTGCAGTCTAGCCCAAAGCTCAAGGGAGCAGCCTGCAGTCCATCTCAGAGCCCAATGCCGGGGACAGGCCTGGTGGTGGTTCAGCAGCAGAAGCAGCTGCAGTCTAAGGAAAGGAAGAGGTGACAGACTTGTACCTGCCTATGAGGGCAACTTTGCTGAAGCAAAAAAATGCCTGTAACCATACAAACAGAGGAAATGAAAGGAAAGGACTACATAGCTGTACCTGCCTACCTACCTGCCTACGAGGGCAGCTACGAGGGCAGCGAGGTGAAGCGAAAGAGTGTAGCAAGGGCAGCGAAGTGAAGCGAAAGAGTGCCTGTCACCAAGCTAACCAAAGAAAGGAAAGGAAAGGGGAGGAAGGGAAATAAAAGGGTCACAAAGCAGTACCTGTCTATGAGGGCGGCCTAGCTGAAGCGGAAAAAAAATAGATGACGTGTCATATGTGTCATCTTTCTGCCTGTCAGCTATCGCCGCACTCTTCCTTCATAGCCTGCAGCAAACATGTCCCGTTTGCTGTGGTATCTATGAACAAGTCAGCCAAGTCGGCATTACAGCAAATCTGCCCTTTTCTGTTTGTGTGTATTTCAGATCTGGGAAGTCCCCATCAGGGTGCCGCTCAACTTGGAGGATGGAACCACGGAGTATGAGCCAATGGGAAGGTAGATGTGTTGTGGAGATGTGATGCAGAGATGGACCAGGATTGCTTTGAATGCAGATAGGGAAACGCCTCGTTTTGCTTGGGGTTCGATGAAGTGGATTTCCGCCCATTTAAGGGACGGGTGTGGTGCCTGAAATGCAGCTGTGCCTGTTAAGTGTCTTGTGCTTGATTTGTTTTTTTGTTTGTAGCTGCCTTGTAAAACAGGCCCACATGAGGGACTGCATGCCAAGCCTCAGTTGTGCTTGTTGAAAAAATCCGTGTTAAACTGAATGTTTGTTTGAAGCTGCCATGCTGAATGTGCCCCAAAAATGGACTACATGTATCAGCTTTTTTCTGAACAGTACATGTCATTCTGGCCTTATGTGGTTGCCACATGACAGCGTTCTGTGTTGCCCTTTCCCTATAATTGAGAGTGTAACTGCTTGTCCGAGCAGGCTTGTGTTCTGGCAGCAAGAAGGCAGGGAGTTTCATGCCGTAGCGCTCATGGATTGTCCTTATATGGCCTGGTCCAGCCTTGCCCCCCCCGGCAATAATCAGGTATGCCTGGGGTACAAATTGCCTTCCAGTTGGGTAACTCGTTATTGACTTTTCCAATAAAAGGGATATAATTCTTGTCATCTCTGTAGCTTGTAATGTGTGCCCTTAGAGCTATCGAAGATTTCTTTTGCCTGCAGTCTTTGTGGTGAACATGTGTGGCAGCCTATTGATTAGGATGTGCCTTACATCACTCCGTCTGTAGGTTTCTGATTTTCCTCCAAAGGCAGAGGAATATCACACAAGATTTGGGGTGATTTTTGCACTGATGTTTGGGTAGGTTCAGCATATGTGGCAAGCAACATGAGAACAGCTAGTTGCCTGTGAGAAAGAGGTTCTTTATTCCCGCCACGGTTCTGAATCAGCTCTTGCCTGGGCTTTCCTGGTTGTGATCCTCAGCCGATGAGCTTGATATGCTGCTGAAACTTTCCTCAAAAACCCTCCTCACTTTTCAGGGGCTCGATGAGAACAACCAGCTGACCATTCTCTACAGAGTTGAGGGAGAGTCTGAGCTCCGAGAAACTTCTTTACCGTTCCGGAGGAAGGGTCAGCACAAGTTTTCATCAGACTACTACACATGGTAGGTCACCAATGGCAGGCATGGCACGTCCTTATGGCAGGCATGTATCTGGCAAGTCGCTGATGGCAGGAAGGTGTCTGGTATGTCACTGATGAATTGTACGCGTCTGGCATGCTGCTGATGGCATGCACGTGTCTAATGCGTTTCCGATAGCTGGCACGGTACGTCAATGCTGGCAAGGCATGGTATGCCGTGGATGGCAGGGAGGTTTCTTGGATGGCATTGATAGCAGGAACGTGTCTGGTATGTCACGGATGAGTTGCACGCATCTGGCATGCTGATGGCAGGCACGTGTCTAATATGTTTTCAATAGCTGGCATGGTGTACCACTGTTGGCAAGGCATGGTATGTCATAGTTAGCAGGCATGTTTTCTTGAATGCCACTGGTGGCAGGAACGTGTCTGGTACATTACTCATGGCAGGCACGGTTCAACCGTGGACTCAGACGGCAGCTTGGCCGACAGAAAGCTCAAAAACATAGGAAATGTCAACATTCACAAAACGAGGACTTTGCCTGCATTGCTTGCCAGTCTGTAGGATTCAATGCATGTTTTCTTTTACAACACGACTCTGGGCAGTGGCGAGTAGCCCTTGCTGCTTGATAGTGTCCATTGTATGGACTATGACTGTTGACTGTGTGTTAGTTCCACAGCATGGCGTCCTTGTCTCAAAGCATGACTATGAGGCAGTGGCGAAAGGCAGCCCTTGCTGCTTGATGAGTGTTTTGTGGAGCCACCGCTCTTGTGCCTTCAGAAAAATGAGTGGCATGCACTGCTTGCCTTTCCCCTCCTAAGCAGTGTTGACCTTGTGGGTTTCTTCAGAACCTGGCTGTGAGAAGTATTTTTGTGCTCATTGGCATGCCTTGTAATAATAATAAGTTCGTGGGTATACTGTGCAGAATGGGCATGGACTTACTGCGCAAGCATAGTAGCCCGTTGGATGTCAAGGCCTAGTCGTCCAAACTGATTCAGAGTGTGCATCAGGACAAGCAGGTGGAGATTGATGGTGGAACTGCTGCCCGCTTACCTTCCCCTCCTTTGCAGTGTTGGCATTGGTGGTGCATCAGGAAAAGGAGTTTACAGTGATGACGACACTGGTGCCTGCTTGCCTTGTCCCTCAATTGCAGTGTTGACTTCAAAAAAGTGCACCAGGATGCTGCAGACGGCGGAGATAGCAGTGACGATGACAGCAGCGGAAGTGGCAGCGACGGCAGTGGCAGTGGCAGCGATGACAGTGACCGCCGGAAATTGATGGGCAGCGGTGGCAGCGACAGCAGCAGCAGCAGCGATAGCAGCAGCAGCGAAGGCAGTGGCAATGGAGGTCAAGACTGGTGAGTAGGAACATGCTGACACTTTTCAAGTAGCTTGGGGAGAAGAGGGTCGAGCGTATGTCGACAGGGGCTTGAAAAGAGCCTCTTCAGGGCCTGTCCGGCTCCCTTTAGAGCCTCTTTTATTTTCTGTGCAACCCTCTATACTCAACCTTGACCACGACAGCAAGCAGAGCTGTTCATGCCAGGAAGCGCATATGCCCTCTGCCGCCCTTTGTACATTTTTGCATTCTTTAAATATTTAGCTTCATGCACTGTCGCTCATGAGCCCATTCTATAGCATTCTTTGATCTTTTTGCTGCATGCACTGTCGCTAATGAGCCCATTCTATAGCATTCCTTGATCTTTTAGCGGCATGCACTGTTGCTCATGAGTGCATTGGCGTTTGGACTCTAATCAATTCCCGTGTCGGCTCATGTCCACACACAGTCTCCGCCTCGACGTGCTAGTCATCCGAGCAGCCATCAACGTGAACCGTCTGTGGGCGAGAGAAGGCGCAGAGAACTGCATACCAGGTGGATTTACAAGGATAGCATGGCTCGTGCATGTGATGTGCTGTGATGTGTGTGTGTGTGTGTGTGAACCGTCTGCGGGTGAGAGAACGCACAGAGGTGTGCATACTAGGAGGTTTACACATGTGGCATGGCTTGTGCATGGGATATGTGCACGTGTGTGTATGTGCGCGCGCGGCGTTACTTCTCTTGCATGATTTGCCCTCATGGTAACTTTTCCGTACTCCCTGCACTTTGCTCACTCTACTTTGTGTTTAATTCCTGTAGAAATTGCAGGTTTGAGGGGTGGTAACATGCGCGCCTCTAGGTTGTACTGTAGGGCTTGCAAGTCTAAGGCTTTGTAAGATGCACCTTTTGGTGTTTCTTTTTAGTCGCTGGTCAGTGCTTTCATCCCACCTGGCCCTGCGCACGTACACACCTTAATACTGCACCTGACCCTGCACACATACATACCTTTTATCACACCAGGCCCTGCGCACATACATACCTTTTATCGCACCTGGCCCTTGAAACACAAGTGTACCTCAATCTCACCCTGATTTACATGCACCACGCACGTGTGCACTCATGCTTACAGACAACGACCCACGCAACCCATTGAACGACAAGGCGGGTGGAACTGGCACCACCGTCCGCGCAACAACTGAGAGCAAGGATCTCCTTTCGGAAGACACTGTCCCGATTCCTCCTACATCTCCCCCTCCTCCTTTTGTCGTCCCGTCCCCACCACCTTTACCGCCCCCTTCACCATCTCCCTCACCACCACCTCTGCCACCTCGACCTCCTCCTCCCCTCAGCCCTCCTCCGCCGGCTCCACCTCCAAGTCCACGTAGGTTGCTCGCATACTTCTGCCAGTCTTGCTTTCCATTCCCCATTTGGAGGAGCGGTGCGCACCACACGCATCTGCAATCACAGTGGGCAGGAGCCTAAATGGACAGCTCAGATTTGCATGCACAAAACAATATTGTCTGCATGTTGGACCAACATAGAGATCACTAGACTCCCACGCTGCTCAAGGTGTGTCACAAGTGAATGCACCAACCATAGGTTTGTCTGCTTTGGTCATTGAACACCAAGATAATGAGCACAGCATCAGGATCCCGAGGCTCTGTAGTTCAAATCCTGCCTTTTCATTTTTGAGGTGGGTGACCTGACGTGATACAGTTCAAAGCGTAGCAGAAGACCTGAGAGAAACTCAGAAATCTGCATTCACAATTTTCCTGCAAGCTCACCTACGATAAAGGATTACCCCTGCACAATAACGTGATTAAAAAAAAAGGTTCTCAGGGGCGCTCCCTGAGCAAAAATAGGGCTTCAATGGCAAAAGTCCATGAATGCCCTTTGACATTTTCACTCAGCCTGGCCCACCTGGACCATCATATGACCCCATTCCTTTTGCAACAGTGTTGTAGAACCACTGCTGCATGTTTTTGCTGGAGTGGACATGATGGTGGTGGTTGGCAAATTCTTATTTTTTCTCCTTCCTCCCCCATCCAACCCTTTTTCAGCACCCCTGCACACCCACCAAGCCAAGTATCCCAGATTTATTGATCAGATTCTTAGATTGTAAGACGGGGATGCATCGAAAGTTTTGGGGATGGTGCTGCCAGGGAAACTCAGAAAACCCAAGCTCAGAAAACCCAAAATTTTGGGCAAGTGAGCCCCCGAAACAGGCCTTGCAACAACCCCCTTCGCGCAGCTTCATTGTACAAAATGGAAGGGGCGAGCCACAAGTTTCAATGGATTAACAAAATGACAGTAGGTGAGATGATAAGGAGCAGTCCAGCCCGGGGCCCAAAATTTTCTGGGGCATTGCAATATATCAGCCCGTTTTGTAGGCATGGAGGGCTAGCAGGCTGTCATCAATGAAACTTTCTGGAAGGCAGAGCAAGAAGCGCAACTTTCATTTAAAGCTTACATGCTCTCTTTGTATGGAGCCTGTGGCTGCTAGGTCAGCAGTTGGACCTCAGGAAACTTCAACGATTCATCCATCAATTGGTATTTTCATCTCCTTGCGTCTGCCCCTATCCGAGTTTCATGGCGTTGTATCCATTATTTGTGGTGCTGTCTTCTTGCCCTTCTGTCGCAGGTCCTCCGCCTCCTCTTAACCCCTCGCCTCCCCCTCGAAGCCCACCACCAAGTCCTCTGCCACCATCTCCACGTCCTCCGAGCCCCTCCCCACAACCGCCCCCCTCCCCATCCCCACCCTCTCCCCAGCCACCCCCGTCCCCTAACCCTCCCCCGCCGCCCTCTCCTCAGCCGCCCCCACCACTGGCACCTCCTCCACCCCCTCCGCCCAGTCCCCAGCCACATCCACCCCCAATGCCCCCCCCCTCCTGTACCTCCGAGTCCTCTGCCACCCCCTCCTCCTACACCACCCCCGCCCTCCCCGGCCCCTCCGCCACCGCCTCCCCCCAGTCCTTCTCCTCCCCCACCGCCCAGCCCTCGGCCACCGCCGCCATTCCCTCCACGTAAGTGGCTGACTATTTTTTGCAAAAAAGAGCATACTGTCTTCTTGACTACGTGCATTCTTTTACTGCGGCAATTGCTTTTTATAGGTGGCAATCATGTTTGCCAAGGCTCAGGCCAGCCAACAAGGTTAGAATAAGTGTCACATTGAACCAGCTAATTCTGATTATGCAGGAACTCCAGCTGGACTTAACTGAGCAACTCTGTATAACCAGTTTGTGCCGGGGGTTGCCCAAGGTTTGAGGCCATAAAGCAGGCAAAATGCCTGCCAAAATGGGGTCCCCAGGAAGTTGTCCCCCAGCGCGCCTGATCAGCAGCGATGTTTGGGCACTTCACCAGGGGCATTGTCTGGGGAGTCTGGTGGGGTTGTAATTGCCCAATTTTTTCTGAGGAAATGGTGTGAGTTAGGAAAGGAAAGGGTGACATAGCTGTACCTGCCTTTGTGGGCAGCTCAGCTTAAGCGAAAAAGGTGCCTGCAACCAAACCAGTCTGATCAGGAGAATAAAAGCATAAATGGTGTGAATTAGAACTTCAGGGCGACCACTGCACCACCTGGGGTTGCGACGATTGTGCAGGGTGCAATGCCGCTGCCCCCACATGTATGTCTGCATCAGCAAAGTTTACCAAAAGCGCTGGTCATGAGCTTATCAAGTGAGCACGTGTTTAAGCAGGCTGAACTGATGTTTGAATTGAACCCCCAGCTGTCACTGCCCGCCAGGAGCCACTCCCTGCACATTTGGGCCCTTTAACTTCGTAAGGGATACCTGGGGAGCATGCTGGACAAGCCCTAATTCGTAGGACTTTATCAGGACTGCCTAAACACAGTGCTTGCCTGGTTTCCATATTTGCACGGTTTTTGCTCAGCAGACGAGCTTTTGCTTCAAGTGCTTTGGGACCAAGCACTCCTAGACCTTGCCCCCCTTCATTTCTGACTATGGTCAGGTTCGGCCTAAAACCTACATGCGAGACAAAATATTGGGCAGCTTGGTCAGAGCATGCATTTTGGCACCCTTTATTTATTCTGGAGATGGTTGCCTCAGGTTTGCTTTTAAGGCCTCATCCCCATTTTTTAATGCAAAAGTGCCAGATAGGTCACCCTCACCTTCTTTTGCTTTCTCAATTGACACAGCTTCTGTGGGGGCATACTCCTCGCTTTCACATAAAGCTTAGCCTGACCTGACCAAAAACAACAGCTCAGCTGGCCTCTGCTGTGAAGCTCACAAATAAACTGGGCGCCTAAGGAGTCTGCCTACTACAACTAAAAAAAACATGAGCTTCAGTAGGCACTATTTGACCCATCCATCTCTGTTTTAAATCAGGCGTCTGCCTTCTGCCAAGCACGCCCAGAAAACAGAAGCGTCTGTGCAGCATGCTTGACAGAGAGCTTTTAAATCGTTTGGAAACCATTCGGCATAACTTTTGACCATCTGTGCTGGGAAAGTGCAAATGCCATGCTTTGCAAGTAACCAATTAAGCAAATGCCATGGTGGGAAAGCGAGTATCCAAGTAGTCTCTGGTCAGGAGCTGCAGAAATGAAAAGGCTCTTACACCAGCATGTCTGGCATTTGTGTGAAGCATGGCTTGCCTTCCTTACCCGCCATAAGATCGCGAGCCTTACTTTCCAGGGGGCCACTCTTCCCAAAAACTGGTGAACTGTACAGTGATGGTTAACATACAGATTAAAAACTGGTGAACTGTACAGTGATGGTTAACATACAGATTAAAAACTGGTGAACTGTTCAGTGATGGTTAACATACAGATTAAAAACTGGTGAACTGTACAGGGATGATTAACATACAGATTAAAAACTGGTGAACTGTACAGGGATGATTAACATACAGATTAAAAACTGGTGAAATGTACAGGGATGAATAACATACAGGAGAGTCCTCCTCCGCTCACTGGTTATCTTGTTCTTGACCACCTCTGTACGCATCCTTCTTTGCCTGTTCTTGCAGCTTCGCCTACTCCCCCTCCTCCCCCGTCCCCGCCCCCTCCAAGCCCACAACCACCACCTCCACAATCCCCTCCTCCTCCACAGCCCCCCAGTCCCTTGCCGCCTCCACCACCATCACCACCGCCGCCGAGCCCTCTGCCTCCTTCTCCTCCCCCCCCAAGCCCGTCTCCGGCCCCGCCTCCCTCGCCCCCTCCACCGCCACCCCCCAGTCCTTTGCCACCTCCTCCAAACCCACCCCCTCCTCCACCGCCCCCACCGCCGAGCCCGCCTGCACCACCACCTCCTTCGCCCAACCCTCCTCCCCCCAGTCCAGCTCCTCCAACCCCACCGCCTCCCCCTCCAAGTCCCTTGCCCCCTCCCCCACCCTCACCACCCCCACCTTCTCCACAGCCGCCTCCTCCCCCTTCTCCTCTCCCTCCCAGCCCTCAGCCCCCCCCTTCACCACAACCTCCATCTCCTGCACCACCACCACCCAGTCCAGCTCCTCCTTCTCCCTCCCCGCCGCCCAGTCCAAATCCCATGAGCCCTCCGCCACCCCCACCACGTACGGTGTCCCAATTGCTGTGTGTGCTTGTACTTTGATCAAGAGTATTGGTAGTGCATTTGGTCAGTGCCTTCTTAGCTGCGACAAGAAAGGAAAAGTGTGACTAGACAGGCGTGTAGATCTTGATTGTGTGCTGTGTAGCCTGATTTTCTCTAGCCATGCCTAACCTGCAAGGTATGACTAAGGGAATCAAACTCTAACAGCACACCACCATTCCGTTCCATCACCTGATGTGATCAAGAGGTGGCTATCATTCTCTCTTAGCAAGGGCTTGCCGGTGCAGCATGCATGCGCACGTTTGTAGGCAGAGGTGCATTTGTACCTCTGCTCCACTCTTTCATCTGAAGGTTCAGCATCGATAAACCATTGATGCATCATCAATTTAACATCAACATACCATACACTAAATGCGCCCCATGAAGACATGTATTTGCCTTCCTTAAGGGCTTGAATTAATGTGGACTCTTTCTGTGGAGTCAGTAAAACTGCTGAAGGTCCTTGTCGAAGCTGATCATTTCCACAGAACAGCCCATGATGATAAGTGAAAGCAAGGGGAAGTGAGAAGTTTGCTGGCCCTCATCCACACTTGAAAGGGAGTTGCATAGTAGATTGTCAGGGGGTCGACTGGCCTACCTTGCCGTACATGCTCCTCCTTGTGTTTTCTCCTCACATCTGACCATGTTAGAATAACTTACTTCATGTTGTACCATTTTTACCAAAACTAATGAATGAGTTAGGATGGCCCTGATCACTGTCGTTCCTCACTAAAAAGGGGCCCATAGTCCCACTTGAGGACCATTTTAATCCCCCCAAAATAAGATTCAATCACCCCAATTGACCATTCAAAATATGGATGGGGAGGTCATTGACCTTTTTTGGTACTAATTTCGGAGGGGAATGGTGTTTTACTTGACCAACCACTGTTTTCTTCATGTGTTCCTTTTGCTTTTCTTTTGGTACATGGACTCCAGATCACCAAATGTCAGCACATGATGCAGTGGAGGTCTGGATTGGGGCTTTTGTGGTGAAAAGTAGGCTTTACACCACGTCAAACTAGGCGCGCGTGCGTGTGTGTGTGTGCGTGTGTGCCATAACCAGCAACTTTTTAAGTCAAGTGCCACAAAAAGGTTGGAACCCAATGTTTAATTGCCAGTTATGGAATTGCGTGGGAAGCATGCAGGAAAACACATGTTTGGACCTGAGTTGACCCACTCCTTTAAACTGCTTCCTTTAGAAGCTTTGGGCTCCATGCATCATTTCTTTAGTGCACCTGCCAGGCAGAGGGAAGAACACACCTGAACTCCACTTTGCATCACTTGCAGCCACACCTTCATCCCCTCCACCGCCTTCGCCATCACCGCCACCCCCATCGCCTCAGCCCCCCCCGTCCCCTAACCCTCCCCCGCCGCCCTCTCCTCAGCCGCCCCCACCTCTGGCACCCCCCTCCACCACCACCGCCTAGCCCCCAACCTCCCCCTCCTCCCACGCCCCCTCCACCTGTTCCTCCGAGTCCTCTGCCACCGCCTCCTCCAACCCCTGCCCCGCCCTCCCCTGTCCCTCCCCCACCGCCTCCCCCCAGTCCTTCTCCTCCCCCACCGCCCAGCCCTCGGCCACCGCCGCCACCCCCTCCACGTAAGTGGCTCTGACTGCTTTCTGTAAGGAGGAGAAAAGCGTGCTAAATTTTTGAACATGGCCGCTTATTTGCTGCGGTGATTGCTTTTGAGTGGTAACAACCATTGTGTGCCAAAGGTTAGGTCAACCAAGAAGGTGAAGAGCTTATGCCCCAGTGCAACCTGCTTATTTTGACCTTTAATTGGATTTGTTTGAGCAACTCTGCTTGATCAGGTTGTGCCAGAGCAAGCCCAGGGTGTGAGGCTAGTCAACAGGCAAAATGCCTGCTAAAATGGGTTCCTCAGGAAGCTGACCTCTAGCTTACTTGACCAGCAGCGATGGTTGGACACTTTATAAGGAGTGTGGATTGGGAGTTCCGAGAGGCTGGGGCAGAGATCCATGAAATCCACCAATTTTGCCAGGGGAATAGTGGGTTTCAATAACAGGGCAATCACTGCACCACACGGGGGTGCAACAATTCTGTGGGGTGTAGTTCCGCAGCCCTAACGTGTGTGTCTGAACCTGAGAAGTTCACCAGAAGGTGCAGATGCACGAGCCTATCAAGTGACACGTGCTCAAGCAGGCTGAATTGATTTCATCGGACTCCCAGCTGTGACACGTGCTCAAGCAGGCTGAATTGATTTCATCGGACTCCCAGCTGTAAGTGCCTCGGAATTGAATCTTGTCCCCTTTAATTCTTCGCTCAAATGGGTCAGGTTTGACCCAGAACCTGCTTAAAATTGAAAATTTGTGGCAAATTTAGTCCAGAGCATGCATTTTGGCACCCATCACTTTGAAAATGGTCAGAAAAGAACTGGAATTCCTGCAGAAACTGCCCCTGACTCACTTCTATAGGGCCCCATTTGTGCATTTTCATTGGACAAGTGCCAAAGAAGTCAGCCTTAACTACTGTGCATACTCAGTTCACACAGCTTCTTTGGGGGCATCAAGCCCTCACTTTCAAATCTGCTTGGCTGACCTGATTCAAGGCATCTGCACAGTTGGCCTCTGCTGTCGAGCTCACAATAAATGTGGACGTCCTGGGTCTGCTTACTGCTCCTAACCCAGCGTTAACATTTGTAGGGGTGCTCATGTTGGACACATCCATCTCTGTCCTTAATCGGATGTTCATCTTCTGCGCCAAGCACGCACAGAAAACAGAATTGCCTGTCCAGTATAAATGAAAAAGAGCTTCAAACCGTTTTCAATTAATATCAATTCTGACCGTCTTTGCTGGGCAAGCGCACCTGTCATGCTTTGTAAGTGACCAATAAAGCAGCGTTTGGTCAGAAGCTGCATAGAAAAGAAAGCTGTATTTGCCTGCAGTCTGGCTTTGATGCGGAGCATGGCTTACTTACCATCAATATTCTTCAGGAGATCACGGTCCTTACTTTTCAGGAGGCCACTTCCCCCAAAACCAAATGAAATGCACAGTGATAAATATACAGGAATAATGCAGCAAGTCCTTTGCTGTTCATTGATCTCCATATTCTTCACCACTTCTGTACACATCCTTCTTTGCCTGTTCTTGCAGCTTTGCCTACTCCTCCTGCACCCCCGTCTCCGCCCCCTCCAAGCCCACAACCACCACCTCCACAATCCCCTCCTCCTCCACAGCCCCAAAGTCCCTTGCCGCCTCCACCACCATCACCACCGCCGCCGAGCCCTCTGCCTCCTTCCCCTCCCCCCCCAAGTCCGTCTCCGGCCCCGCCTCCCTCGCCCCCTCCACCGCCACCCCCCCAGTCCTTTGCCACCTCCTCCCAACCCGCCCCCTCCTCCACCGCCCCCACCGCCGAGCCCACCTGCACCACCACCTCCTTCGCCCAACCCTCCCCCCCCCCAGTCCAGCTCCTCCAACCCCACCGCCTCCCCCTCCAAGTCCCTTGCCCCCTCCCCCACCCTCACCACCCCCACCTTCTCCGCAGCCACCTCCTCCCCCTTCTCCTCTCCCTCCCAGCCCTCAGCCCCCCCCCTCACCACAACCTCCATCTCCTGCACCACCACCACCCAGTCCAGCTCCTCCTTCTCCCTCCCCGCCGCCCAGTCCAAATCCCATGAGCCCTCCGCCACCCCCACCACGTACGGTGTCCCAATTGCTGTGTGTGCTTGTGCTTTGATCGAGAGAACTGGCTGTGCCTTTGGTCGGTGTACCTTTTTATCTGCAAGAAGAGAGGAATACTGTGACCTGACAGGCGTGTAGATCCTGGTGGGTTGCTGTGTAGCCTGATTTTCTGTACCATGCATGACCTGCAAGGTATGACTGAGGGAATCAAACTCTAACAGCACACCACCATTCTATTCCTTCACCCAATGCGATCAAGAGGTGGCTATCATTCTCTCTTAGCAAGGGCTTGCCGGTGCAGCATGCATGCGCACGTTTGTAGGCAGAGGTGCATTTGTACCCTTGCTCCACTCTTTCATCTGAAGGTTCAGCGTAAATAAACGTTTCAATACTCCATCAATAAACCAAGTGCTGAAGGCGCCCTTCCTCATAAAAAACATGTGTCTGCCCTCCATAAAGGCTCGTGTTTATGTGCGTGCTTTGATGTGAACTAGCTGAAGGTGAATATGCTGAAATTCCCTGTTAGAGGTCTTCTTCCTTTCCACGATGGAAAGTTCACGATGAAAAGTGAAAGCAAGGAAACATGAATGCTCTCTAATGAATTCATTCACACCTCATTTTCACCTCAATTGGATTTGCATGGTAAATTGCCGCGGGGTTGACTGGCCTACATTGCCAGACATGCTTCTCCTCATGCTTTCCCCCCAAAACTAACCACGTTAAGATCATTTATTTTTACGAAATGATAGTGTGTGTATACCAAGAAAAGAACAAGTCGGAAGATCCCAAACCACCCTCCTTGCCTCAGATCAACCCAAAAGGGCCCATAGCTCCACTCTGAAACCATCTTCTCCTCCAGAATTAAATGCTTATGACCCACATATACCATGCTAACATCCTGCATGATCAAAAAGTACGAATGGGGAGGTCTTTTAGGCACCGCTTGAGCAGGTTCTTCTCTGGGAGGAACGGCTGGAACTCTGTGTCCGACCAACCACTGGGTCTGTCCACTCCATTCCTTTTGCAGTGATACTATTTTGGTGCATGGACTCCAGATCACCAAACATCACCACATTTGGTGCAGTGAAGATCTAGAATGGGGATTTTGTGGTGAAAAGTAGCGTTCACGCCACGTCAAACTAGGCGTGTGTGTGCCACAACCAGGAACTTTGCTGGCCAAGTGCCACAAAAAGGCTGGAACAACCCCAGATTTAAGTGGCAGCTATGGTGGACTTGTGCAGGCAGCATGCAGAAAAACATGTGCTTGGGCCTCAGTCAAGACCCACTCCTTTTAAGTGCTTCCTTCAAAAGCTTTGGGCTCCATGCATCATTTCTATAGTGCACCTGCCAGGCAGAGGGAAGAACACACCTGAACTCCACTTTGCATCACTTGCAGCCACGCCTTCATCCCCTCCACCGCCTTCGCCATCACCGCCACCCCCATCGCCTCAGCCCCCCCCGTCCCCTAACCCTCCCCCGCCGCCCTCTCCTCATCCGCCCCCACCTCTGGCACCCCCTCCACCACCACCGCCTAGCCCCCAACCTCCCCCTCCTCCCACGCCCCCTCCACCTGTTCCTCCGAGTCCTCTGCCACCGCCTCCTCCAACCCCTGCCCCGCCCTCCCCTGTCCCTCCCCCACCGCCTCCCCCCAGTCCTTCTCCTCCCCCACCGCCCAGCCCTCGGCCACCGCCGCCACCCCCCTCCACGTAAGTGGCTCTGACTGCTTTCTGTAAGGAGGAGAAAAGCGTGCTAAATTTTTGAACATGGCCGCTTATTTGCTGCGGTGATTGCTTTTGAGTGGTAACAACCATTGTGTGCCAAAGGTTAGGTCAACCAAGAAGGTGAAGAGCTTATGCCCCAGTGCAACCTGCTTATTTTGACCTTTAATTGGATTTGTTTGAGCAACTCTGCTTGATCAGGTTGTGCCAGAGCAAGCCCAGGGTGTGAGGCTAGTCAACAGGCAAAATGCCTGCTAAAATGGGTTCCTCAGGAAGCTGACCTCTAGCTTACTTGACCAGCAGCGATGGTTGGACACTTTATAAGGAGTGTGGATTGGGAGTTCCGAGAGGCTGGGGCAGAGATCCATGAAATCCACCAATTTTGCCAGGGGAATAGTGGGTTTCAATAACAGGGCAATCACTGCACCACACGGGGGTGCAACAATTCTGTGGGGTGTAGTTCCGCAGCCCTAACGTGTGTGTCTGAACCTGAGAAGTTCACCAGAAGGTGCAGATGCACGAGCCTATCAAGTGACACGTGCTCAAGCAGGCTGAATTGATTTCATCGGACTCCCAGCTGTGACACGTGCTCAAGCAGGCTGAATTGATTTCATCGGACTCCCAGCTGTAAGTGCCTCGGAATTGAATCTTGTCCCCTTTAATTCTTCGCTCAGATGGATCAGGTTTGACCCAGAACCTGCTTAAAATTAAAAATTTGTGGCAAATTTAGTCCAGAGCATGCATTTTGGCACCCATCACTTTGAAAATGGTCAGAAAAGAACTGGAATTCCTGCAGAAACTGCCCCTGACTCACTTCTATAGGGCCCCATTTGTGCATTTTCATTGGACAAGTGCCAAAGAAGTCAGCCTTAACTACTGTGCATACTCAGTTCACACAGCTTCTTTGGGGGCATCAAGCCCTCACTTTCAAATCTGCTTGGCTGACCTGATTCAAGGCATCTGCACAGTTGGCCTCTGCTGTCAAGCTCACAATAAATGTATACGTCCTGGGACTGCTTACTGCTCCTAACCCAGCGTCAACATTTGTAGGGGTGCTCATGTTGGACACATCCATCTCTGTCCTTAATCAGATGTTCATCTTCTGCGCCAAGCACGCACAGAAAACAGGATTGCCTGCCCAGTATAAATGAAGAAGAGCTCCAAACCGTTTTCAATTAATATCAATTCTGACCGTCTTTGCTGGGCAAGCGCACCCGTCATGCTTTGCGAGTAACCAATAAAGCAGAGTTTGGTCACAAGCTGCCTGAATGAGAAAGCTTTTTTTGCCTGCAGTCCTTCTTTAATGTGGAGCATGGCTAACTCACCATGAGTACTCTTCAGGAGATCACTTAATTTTGAAGGAGCCACTTCTCCCATAAACCAGTGCAATGCACAGTGATGATAAACATACAGCAACAGCGCAGAGGGCCCTTTGCCGCTCATTGATTTTCATGTTCTTGACCACCTCTGTACGCATCCTTCTTTGCCTGTTCTTGCAGCTTTGCCTACTCCCCCTGCACCCCCGTCCCCGCCCCCTCCAAGCCCACAACCACCACCTCCACAATCCCCTCCTCCTCCACAGCCCCAAAGTCCCTTGCCGCCTCCACCACCATCACCACCGCCGCCGAGCCCTCTGCCTCCTTCCCCTCCCCCCCCAAGTCCGTCTCCGGCCCCGCCTCCCTCGCCCCCTCCACCGCCACCCCCCAGTCCTTTGCCACCTCCTCCCAACCCGCCCCCTCCTCCACCGCCCCCACCGCCGAGCCCACCTGCACCACCACCTCCTTCGCCCAACCCTCCCCCCCCCAGTCCAGCTCCTCCAACCCCACCGCCTCCCCCTCCAAGTCCCTTGCCCCCTCCCCCACCCTCACCACCCCCACCTTCTCCGCAGCCACCTCCTCCCCCTTCTCCTCTCCCTCCCAGCCCTCAGCCCCCCCCCTCACCACAACCTCCATCTCCTGCACCACCACCACCCAGTCCAGCTCCTCCTTCTCCCTTCCCGCCGCCCAGTCCAAATCCCATGAGCCCTCCGCCACCCCCCACCACGTACGGTGTCCCAATTGCTGTGTGTGCTTGTGCTTTGATCGAGAGAACTGGCTGTGCCTTTGGTCGGTGTACCTTTTTATCTGCAAGAAGAGAGGAATACTGTGACCTGACAGGCGTGTAGATCCTGGTGGGTTGCTGTGTAGCCTGATTTTCTGTACCATGCATGACCTGCAAGGTATGACTGAGGGAATCAAACTCTAACAGCACACCACCATTCTATTCCTTCACCCAATGCGATCAAGAGGTGGCTATCATTCTCTCTTAGCAAGGGCTTGCCGGTGCAGCATGCATGCGCACGTTTGTAGGCAGAGGTGCATTTGTACCCTTGCTCCACTCTTTCATCTGAAGGTTCAGCGTAAATAAACGTTTCAATACTCCATCAATAAACCAAGTGCTGAAGGCGCCCTTCCTCATAAAAAACATGTGTCTGCCCTCCATAAAGGCTCGTGTTTATGTGCGTGCTTTGATGTGAACTAGCTGAAGGTGAATATGCTGAAATTCCCTGTTAGAGGTCTTCTTCCTTTCCACGATGGAAAGTTCACGATGAAAAGTGAAAGCAAGGAAACATGAATGCTCTCTAATGAATTCATTCACACCTCATTTTCACCTCAATTGGATTTGCATGGTAAATTGCCGCGGGGTTGACTGGCCTACATTGCCAGACATGCTTCTCCTCATGCTTTCCCCCCAAAACTAACCACGTTAAGATCATTTATTTTTACGAAATGATAGTGTGTGTATACCAAGAAAAGAACAAGTCGGAAGATCCCAAACCACCCTCCTTGCCTCAGATCAACCCAAAAGGGCCCATAGCTCCACTCTGAAACCATCTTCTCCTCCAGAATTAAATGCTTATGACCCACATATACCATGCTAACATCCTGCATGATCAAAAAGTACGAATGGGGAGGTCTTTTAGGCACCGCTTGAGCAGGTTCTTCTCTGGGAGGAACGGCTGGAACTCTGTGTCCGACCAACCACTGGGTCTGTCCACTCCATTCCTTTTGCAGTGATACTATTTTGGTGCATGGACTCCAGATCACCAAACATCACCACATTTGGTGCAGTGAAGATCTAGAATGGGGATTTTGTGGTGAAAAGTAGCGTTCACGCCACGTCAAACTAGGCGTGTGTGTGCCACAACCAGGAACTTTGCTGGCCAAGTGCCACAAAAAGGCTGGAACAACCCCAGATTTAAGTGGCAGCTATGGTGGACTTGTGCAGGCAGCATGCAGAAAAACATGTGCTTGGGCCTCAGTCAAGACCCACTCCTTTTAAGTGCTTCCTTCAAAAGCTTTGGGCTCCATGCATCATTTCTATAGTGCACCTGCCAGGCAGAGGGAAGAACACACCTGAACTCCACTTTGCATCACTTGCAGCCACGCCTTCATCCCCTCCACCGCCTTCGCCATCACCGCCACCCCCCATCGCCTCAGCCCCCCCCCGTCCCCTAACCCTCCCCCGCCGCCCTCTCCTCATCCGCCCCCACCTCTGGCACCCCCTCCACCACCACCGCCTAGCCCCCAACCTCCCCCTCCTCCCACGCCCCCTCCACCTGTTCCTCCGAGTCCTCTGCCACCGCCTCCTCCAACCCCTGCCCCGCCCTCCCCTGTCCCTCCCCCACCGCCTCCCCCCAGTCCTTCTCCTCCCCCACCGCCCAGCCCTCGGCCACCGCCGCCACCCCCCTCCACGTAAGTGGCTCTGACTGCTTTCTGTAAGGAGGAGAAAAGCGTGCTAAATTTTTGAACATGGCCGCTTATTTGCTGCGGTGATTGCTTTTGAGTGGTAACAACCATTGTGTGCCAAAGGTTAGGTCAACCAAGAAGGTGAAGAGCTTATGCCCCAGTGCAACCTGCTTATTTTGACCTTTAATTGGATTTGTTTGAGCAACTCTGCTTGATCAGGTTGTGCCAGAGCAAGCCCAGGGTGTGAGGCTAGTCAACAGGCAAAATGCCTGCTAAAATGGGTTCCTCAGGAAGCTGACCTCTAGCTTACTTGACCAGCAGCGATGGTTGGACACTTTATAAGGAGTGTGGATTGGGAGTTCCGAGAGGCTGGGGCAGAGATCCATGAAATCCACCAATTTTGCCAGGGGAATAGTGGGTTTCAATAACAGGGCAATCACTGCACCACACGGGGGTGCAACAATTCTGTGGGGTGTAGTTCCGCAGCCCTAACGTGTGTGTCTGAACCTGAGAAGTTCACCAGAAGGTGCAGATGCACGAGCCTATCAAGTGACACGTGCTCAAGCAGGCTGAATTGATTTCATCGGACTCCCAGCTGTGACACGTGCTCAAGCAGGCTGAATTGATTTCATCGGACTCCCAGCTGTAAGTGCCTCGGAATTGAATCTTGTCCCCTTTAATTCTTCGCTCAAATGGGTCAGGTTTGACCCAGAACCTGCTTAAAATTGAAAATTTGTGGCAAATTTAGTCCAGAGCATGCATTTTGGCACCCATCACTTTGAAAATGGTCAGAAAAGAACTGGAATTCCTGCAGAAACTGCCCCTGACTCACTTCTATAGGGCCCCATTTGTGCATTTTCATTGGACAAGTGCCAAAGAAGTCAGCCTTAACTACTGTGCATACTCAGTTCACACAGCTTCTTTGGGGGCATCAAGCCCTCACTTTCAAATCTGCTTGGCTGACCTGATTCAAGGCATCTGCACAGTTGGCCTCTGCTGTCGAGCTCACAATAAATGTGGACGTCCTGGGTCTGCTTACTGCTCCTAACCCAGCGTTAACATTTGTAGGGGTGCTCATGTTGGACACATCCATCTCTGTCCTTAATCGGATGTTCATCTTCTGCGCCAAGCACGCACAGAAAACAGAATTGCCTGTCCAGTATAAATGAAAAAGAGCTTCAAACCGTTTTCAATTAATATCAATTCTGACCGTCTTTGCTGGGCAAGCGCACCTGTCATGCTTTGTAAGTGACCAATAAAGCAGCGTTTGGTCAGAAGCTGCATAGAAAAGAAAGCTGTATTTGCCTGCAGTCTGGCTTTGATGCGGAGCATGGCTTACTTACCATCAATATTCTTCAGGAGATCACGGTCCTTACTTTTCAGGAGGCCACTTCCCCCAAAACCAAATGAAATGCACAGTGATAAATATACAGGAATAATGCAGCAAGTCCTTTGCTGTTCATTGATCTCCATATTCTTCACCACTTCTGTACACATCCTTCTTTGCCTGTTCTTGCAGCTTTGCCTACTCCTCCTGCACCCCCGTCTCCGCCCCCTCCAAGCCCACAACCACCACCTCCACAATCCCCTCCTCCTCCACAGCCCCAAAGTCCCTTGCCGCCTCCACCACCATCACCACCGCCGCCGAGCCCTCTGCCTCCTTCCCCTCCCCCCCCAAGTCCGTCTCCGGCCCCGCCTCCCTCGCCCCCTCCACCGCCACCCCCCCAGTCCTTTGCCACCTCCTCCCAACCCGCCCCCTCCTCCACCGCCCCCACCGCCGAGCCCACCTGCACCACCACCTCCTTCGCCCAACCCTCCCCCCCCCAGTCCAGCTCCTCCAACCCCACCGCCTCCCCCTCCAAGTCCCTTGCCCCCTCCCCCACCCTCACCACCCCCACCTTCTCCGCAGCCACCTCCTCCCCCTTCTCCTCTCCCTCCCAGCCCTCAGCCCCCCCCCCTCACCACAACCTCCATCTCCTGCACCACCACCACCCAGTCCAGCTCCTCCTTCTCCCTCCCCGCCGCCCAGTCCAAATCCCATGAGCCCTCCGCCACCCCCACCACGTACGGTGTCCCAATTGCTGTGTGTGCTTGTGCTTTGATCGAGAGAACTGGCTGTGCCTTTGGTCGGTGTACCTTTTTATCTGCAAGAAGAGAGGAATACTGTGACCTGACAGGCGTGTAGATCCTGGTGGGTTGCTGTGTAGCCTGATTTTCTGTACCATGCATGACCTGCAAGGTATGACTGAGGGAATCAAACTCTAACAGCACACCACCATTCTATTCCTTCACCCAATGCGATCAAGAGGTGGCTATCATTCTCTCTTAGCAAGGGCTTGCCGGTGCAGCATGCATGCGCACGTTTGTAGGCAGAGGTGCATTTGTACCCTTGCTCCACTCTTTCATCTGAAGGTTCAGCGTAAATAAACGTTTCAATACTCCATCAATAAACCAAGTGCTGAAGGCGCCCTTCCTCATAAAAAACATGTGTCTGCCCTCCATAAAGGCTCGTGTTTATGTGCGTGCTTTGATGTGAACTAGCTGAAGGTGAATATGCTGAAATTCCCTGTTAGAGGTCTTCTTCCTTTCCACGATGGAAAGTTCACGATGAAAAGTGAAAGCAAGGAAACATGAATGCTCTCTAATGAATTCATTCACACCTCATTTTCACCTCAATTGGATTTGCATGGTAAATTGCCGCGGGGTTGACTGGCCTACATTGCCAGACATGCTTCTCCTCATGCTTTCCCCCCAAAACTAACCACGTTAAGATCATTTATTTTTACGAAATGATAGTGTGTGTATACCAAGAAAAGAACAAGTCGGAAGATCCCAAACCACCCTCCTTGCCTCAGATCAACCCAAAAGGGCCCATAGCTCCACTCTGAAACCATCTTCTCCTCCAGAATTAAATGCTTATGACCCATATATACCATGCTAACATCCTGCATGCTCAAAAAGTACGAATGGGGAGGTCTTTTAGGCACCGCTTGAGCAGGTTCTTCTCTGGGAGGAACGGCTGGAACTCTGTGTCCGACCAACCACTGGGTCTGTCCACTCCATTCCTTTTGCAGTGATACTATTTTGGTGCATGGACTCCAGATCACCAAACATCACCACATTTGGTGCAGTGAAGATCTAGAATGGGGATTTTGTGGTGAAAAGTAGCGTTCACGCCACGTCAAACTAGGCGTGTGTGTGCCACAACCAGGAACTTTGCTGGCCAAGTGCCACAAAAAGGCTGGAACAACCCCAGATTTAAGTGGCAGCTATGGTGGACTTGTGCAGGCAGCATGCAGAAAAACATGTGCTTGGGCCTCAGTCAAGACCCACTCCTTTTAAGTGCTTCCTTCAAAAGCTTTGGGCTCCATGCATCATTTCTATAGTGCACCTGCCAGGCAGAGGGAAGAACACACCTGAACTCCACTTTGCATCACTTGCAGCCACGCCTTCATCCCCTCCACCGCCTTCGCCATCACCGCCACCCCCATCGCCTCAGCCCCCCCCGTCCCCTAACCCTCCCCCGCCGCCCTCTCCTCATCCGCCCCCACCTCTGGCACCCCCTCCACCACCACCGCCTAGCCCCCAACCTCCCCCTCCTCCCACGCCCCCTCCACCTGTTCCTCCGAGTCCTCTGCCACCGCCTCCTCCAACCCCTGCCCCGCCCTCCCCTGTCCCTCCCCCACCGCCTCCCCCCAGTCCTTCTCCTCCCCCACCGCCCAGCCCTCGGCCACCGCCGCCACCCCCCTCCACGTAAGTGGCTCTGACTGCTTTCTGTAAGGAGGAGAAAAGCGTGCTAAATTTTTGAACATGGCCGCTTATTTGCTGCGGTGATTGCTTTTGAGTGGTAACAACCATTGTGTGCCAAAGGTTAGGTCAACCAAGAAGGTGAAGAGCTTATGCCCCAGTGCAACCTGCTTATTTTGACCTTTAATTGGATTTGTTTGAGCAACTCTGCTTGATCAGGTTGTGCCAGAGCAAGCCCAGGGTGTGAGGCTAGTCAACAGGCAAAATGCCTGCTAAAATGGGTTCCTCAGGAAGCTGACCTCTAGCTTACTTGACCAGCAGCGATGGTTGGACACTTTATAAGGAGTGTGGATTGGGAGTTCCGAGAGGCTGGGGCAGAGATCCATGAAATCCACCAATTTTGCCAGGGGAATAGTGGGTTTCAATAACAGGGCAATCACTGCACCACACGGGGGTGCAACAATTCTGTGGGGTGTAGTTCCGCAGCCCTAACGTGTGTGTCTGAACCTGAGAAGTTCACCAGAAGGTGCAGATGCACGAGCCTATCAAGTGACACGTGCTCAAGCAGGCTGAATTGATTTCATCGGACTCCCAGCTGTGACACGTGCTCAAGCAGGCTGAATTGATTTCATCGGACTCCCAGCTGTAAGTGCCTCGGAATTGAATCTTGTCCCCTTTAATTCTTCGCTCAGATGGATCAGGTTTGACCCAGAACCTGCTTAAAATTAAAAATTTGTGGCAAATTTAGTCCAGAGCATGCATTTTGGCACCCATCACTTTGAAAATGGTCAGAAAAGAACTGGAATTCCTGCAGAAACTGCCCCTGACTCACTTCTATAGGGCCCCATTTGTGCATTTTCATTGGACAAGTGCCAAAGAAGTCAGCCTTAACTACTGTGCATACTCAGTTCACACAGCTTCTTTGGGGGCATCAAGCCCTCACTTTCAAATCTGCTTGGCTGACCTGATTCAAGGCATCTGCACAGTTGGCCTCTGCTGTCAAGCTCACAATAAATGTATACGTCCTGGGACTGCTTACTGCTCCTAACCCAGCGTCAACATTTGTAGGGGTGCTCATGTTGGACACATCCATCTCTGTCCTTAATCAGATGTTCATCTTCTGCGCCAAGCACGCACAGAAAACAGGATTGCCTGCCCAGTATAAATGAAGAAGAGCTCCAAACCGTTTTCAATTAATATCAATTCTGACCGTCTTTGCTGGGCAAGCGCACCCGTCATGCTTTGCGAGTAACCAATAAAGCAGAGTTTGGTCACAAGCTGCCTGAATGAGAAAGCTTTTTTTGCCTGCAGTCCTTCTTTAATGTGGAGCATGGCTAACTCACCATGAGTACTCTTCAGGAGATCACTTAATTTTGAAGGAGCCACTTCTCCCATAAACCAGTGCAATGCACAGTGATGATAAACATACAGCAACAGCGCAGAGGGCCCTTTGCCGCTCATTGATTTTCATGTTCTTGACCACCTCTGTACGCATCCTTCTTTGCCTGTTCTTGCAGCTTTGCCTACTCCCCCTGCACCCCCGTCCCCGCCCCCTCCAAGCCCACAACCACCACCTCCACAATCCCCTCCTCCTCCACAGCCCCAAAGTCCCTTGCCGCCTCCACCACCATCACCACCGCCGCCGAGCCCTCTGCCTCCTTCCCCTCCCCCCCCAAGTCCGTCTCCGGCCCCGCCTCCCTCGCCCCCTCCACCGCCACCCCCCCAGTCCTTTGCCACCTCCTCCCAACCCGCCCCCTCCTCCACCGCCCCCACCGCCGAGCCCACCTGCACCACCACCTCTTTCGCCCAACCCTCCTCCCCCCAGTCCAGCTCCTCCAACCCCACCGCCTCCCCCTCCAAGTCCCTTGCCCCCTCCCCCACCCTCACCACCCCCACCTTCTCCACAGCCGCCCCCACCCCCTTCTCCTCTCCCTCCCAGTCCTCAGCCCCCCCCCTCACCACAACCTCCATCTCCTGCACCACCACCACCCAGTCCAGCTCCTCCTTCTCCCTTCCCACCGCCAAGTCCAAATCCCATGAGCCCTCCGCCACCCCCACCACGTACGGTGTCCCAATTGCTGTGTGTGCTAGTGCTTTGATCATGATTGTTGGCAGTGTTTTTGGTCGATGCCTTCTTAGCTGCAACAAGAAAGGAAAACTGTGACCAGACAGGCGTGTACCGCTAGAACTTATTAATTTTGCCATCTTGGGAATAAATGAATATTAAAATAATTATGAGGCCCTCTCACAAATTGGAACATTCGATGAAGTAGGGGTGGACCTCACAAATCTATATAAAAAAAGAACAAAGTAAAATGGAGGCCCATCTACAGCACATTATCATTCTGTTTAGCTACCCATTGTGATAAAGAGAAGGCAATCCTTCTCTCTCAGTGCACGATAACTATTGCAACATGCGCATGTTGGTAGGCAGATGCATTTCAACCTTCTCGATTCTTCCATTTGAAAGTTCAGCATCAAACCTTTGACAATGCTCTGCTCCAATCCATGCACAAAAGGTGCCTCGTCTTTATAAACACAGCTGGGCTTGCCAATGCAGTTTGCGCATGTTGTTAGGTGGACGCACTTGCACCTGCTCCATTCTTCCATCTGAAATTCCAGTATCAATAAACCATTGATGGCACTCTGCTCCAACCCTTGCAATGAAGGTGCTCTTCCATATTGTTGTTTCAGAACAGAATGAAAAAATGCTGTGTGTATGCCTTCAGGAGGGCTCGTGCAATTGTGCACACTTTCCAGTGGTTTAGCTGGCCCTTGCCACAATGAAAAAGTAAAAGCAAGGGAGATGGAAATTCATGCTCGCTCTTGTTTGCTTGGCATGGAGTGGCATCAGCAATTTCTTACGTCAGAGGGCTTTAAGCACCATTTCTTGAATGCACTTGCCAGGCAGAGGGAAGGACACACCTGAACTCCACATTTACGTCCATTACAACCTGTCACCATTTCCTTCGACACTTGCAGCCATGCCAATGTCCCCTCCACCCCCTTCACCATTACCGCCACCACCTTCACCTGAGCCTCCTTCGCCGCCTCCTCCTCCTCCTTCGCCCATACCTCCTTCACCCCCCCCACCTCCTTCGCCACCACCGCCACCACCTTCGCCAGAGCCTCCTGCACCCCCTCCACCTCCCTCCCCATCGCCACTGCCTCCTTCGCCGGAGCCTCCTTCACCCCCTCCACCTCCCTCCCCATCGCCACCGCCTCCTTCGCCAGAGCCTCCTTCACCCCCTCCACCTCCCTCCCCATCGCCACCGCCCCCACCCCCTCCAAAACCCTCTCCTCCTGCTCCTTCTCCTCCAAGTCCTGTGCCGCCTCCATCCGTGCCGTTGCCACCCTCTCCCTCGCCCCCTGGCCAACCCCCTAACTTTCCGCCACTGCCTCCTCCGCCTGTGCCCAGCCCCACGCCTCCACCCCCGTCATCTCCAGCCCCTCCTTTGCCTCCCTCACCTCCTCCTCCTGAGCCACCATCACCATCCCCTCCTTCACCACCTCCACCTGTGCCCCCACCTCCCGCACCTCCCCCACCAAGCCCTTTGCCACCTCTACCCCCACCTCCTTCCCCAAGCCCACCCACTCCGCCCCCGCCCCCACCGTCCCCGCCGCCCCCATCACCTTTCCCTCCAAGTCCCCCCCCGCCCTCCCCCCAGCCACCCCCTCCACGTACGTAGCCCTGACTGTTCTTTGCTCTCTGCATGCAAGCATTCAGTTTCGCGCCTCCCGTGTTTTCTTGCAATGGCAATTTCTGTTTGTGTGTCCTGGGCCACGGGATTGGACGTCAGTCTTGGCTGTCAAGCTAACAAAAAAAATGGAAATCTGTAGGATCTGCCTTCACACCCTCACCTATTGTAAGCTTCAGTAGGGGCTGTCATACCAAGTCCCAAACAGGAGAGGTCGGTTCGGCCACAGGAGCATGAAATGTGCTGCCTAAGTCATGCTGCGCTCCAAAAGAGCCTTAAGAATGGCTGTGATTGTGGGCATTCGTTAGGCTTCAGAATGGACATATTGAGCTTGAGGCTGTCAAGGTTTGAGCCATCGTTCGCAGGTCAGGACGTGCGTCTTGGCAACACACCATCAAGTTGTGTTGTTTCATCCGGAACAAATATTGCAAACCAACAACTTCCTAAAGCAGAGCAACATTTCCGCTTCACTGTGTTATCAATATTACCGGATGGGCAGGGAGTAGTGCCTGCTTAAGAGCAGTGATTGTGCAATGACATTAAATCTTCATGCCTGGGTGCTGGTGTTTGTGTTTGAAGAGCAACAATTGTGCAATGATGGTGATTCATCATGTCAGGGTGCTGGTGCTGGACCCTTCCATTTTTGGTTTTCAAGGAGGTATCTGTCACCTGCGCCAGGGTGGTCATGGAAGCAGGACAGCAGCAGCAGCAGGAGCAGGAGCAGCAGCAAGCTAAATAGCTTGAACCACAAATTGCGCTTTGCTTAGTGACAAAGCCTTCATCTAGTTATGCGCGTGTGCTATGCAGGCGCCCTTGCCATTTTGTGCACATGACACTCCAAGCTATATGGGTCAGAGCCCGCAGGATTGAAAAGGCTCATCATCAGCATGCTTCTTACTTCTATGGGGACCACATGCTTTGCTTGCCACCTTCAAAGCTTTTTCAAAAATGCATGTGGGCATGCAATGCAAGACTTGCTTCCAAATGCTGTGTGTTTCAGAAAGATTCGACCTTCCAATTCCATGGCCAGATGGTGATCAACCACAGTCAAATGACGGAAGCAAATGTTCGATGAACTTTGTGGTTTGCTCATGCAAAGGGCGTGCAATGGCATCACCCGCAAACCATTCCTGTAATGACCCCATGCACACATGTGACATGTCTGCCAGAAGGCTCCCATGTGCCCAAAACCAAATACAGCCATTTCCCACCAACACGATCCTTCTGCATCATACCTGCATTTCACACATCCGGTTTTGCCTGCACTTGCAGTCCTGCCTCCTTCCCCTCCTCCCCCATCACCGTCCCCTCCGCCCGCCCCGCCCACACCACCACCACCCCTTCCGCCGCCGCCGCCACCCCCGCCTTCCCCACCACCTCCAACTCCTCCCCTACCCCCTAGGAATCCACCCTCCCCTCCGGGCACTCCCGCCACTCCACCCTCCCCTCCCAGCCCTCCGCCTGAACCACCTGCGCCACCACCTGTCCCACCTTCCCCGCCTGCCCCACCCTTCACACCCTGCCCCTGTGATGTGTTGCCTGAGGCTGACAACGATGGCGGGTGCGGAGCAAACTCGACCCGCATCATCTTTGAGCCCAGTGGTGAGCACTGCATGCATCGTACCCATGATGTGATCTTTGAGCCCACAGTGGCGTTATCTTCCAGCCCAGTGGAAAGCGTTGCACGCATTGTGCATGGAGTGGTGTGCAGCCCTTGTGAACAATGTCATTTCTGCTTTTACACCTCAGCTTGCGTGCTGATGTTGCAGTCGGGTCTGCATGGCATCTCAGTGTCACACCTCAGCTTGCGTGCTGATATTTCAGCCGCTTTGCATCTCAGCTTTTTGCTGTCTTCACTACGTGATAGCGTTGTTAACAGAGGTGGATGTGTGGATCAGGGGAACAAGCAAGGAAGATTCGAAAAAAAGTTTGATTTATAGTTGTGTATTGAGTGTAATCCAACATACTTGCATCATGCAAGGGTTACATGCAGTGGCCTCAGCCTCTCGAACAACTGTGTTGCAGGGGGAGGCACGCAGCACATCCGGTGCGCACCCACAATGAAGGTGCAGTCGGTGGGCATTTACACGTTCGCTGTCTGCTGGAACTACGACTGCTTGCCTCCTAGTATCGCTGGGCAGCTGGAGGAAATCTTTGTCGAGAAGCTGCTCATACCCGGAGGTGCGCGCCCTCGTGTGCATGTGTGTGCTTGTGTTTGCAGATGTGTGTATGTGTATGTATGTGTCTCATACTTGCAGGTCCATCAATTCTTGCAGTGAATGGCCGTGTCCTGTACTCTGCTGCTGTCAACCCTTGCAGATATCTGTGCTGGTGGAGCTTGCTGCTTATTGTTGAAAACATGTTTGCAGCTGTTGCGGTCCTCACCTTTCAGTCTGCCCAGTCTGAACTGTGCCTTTTGATCTGCTTTATTCAGATTTTCCCACTTTTGCCCTTATGAAGCAGCATTCTTTGTTTGCAAATCGTCTGTGTCTGCTGTTTGGCTGCAAAACATGCAGGTCCAACCGAGCCTGGGGAGAACAGCACAGCGACTGCAGTGACGCTGCTGCACGAAGAGTGTGCAAAGCCCAGTGTAACAGGCCTCACCATCAATGAAGACAACCAGCTGGTGCCCCTTTCCATCGCTAAGGAAGAGAAGGGCGAGTTCCTGTTCCCGGCCAAGGGCGTGGCAGCCCTGGATGTGCGGCGGCAAGCAGGCGAGGGCTGCGACAACGACCAGGTGTGTGTGTGTGTGTGTGTGTGTGTGTGTGTGTGTGTGTGTGTGTGTGTGTGCATGCGTGCTTGCACAAGTAGGGAGGGAGTGGTATGAATCACATTGTTGTGATCTGAGGTGAAGTTCAAAACATCTTAATCAAATCATCTTAAGAGAAAAATCTTTGAAACCAATCACTTGTTTACTCACTACTAAACACATAAGCATGTGCTTTTCAGAAATGTTCAAGTGTCGCTGAAAATATGCAGCTCATAAGCAGCGGCTGATGCAAGCCATGGGCGCAAATTGTATAGAAGGGGGTGAATGCTGGCTGAGGAGGGCGGGAACACAGGGCAAAAAGAAAGAAGAAAGAATGAAAGGAAAGAGGGGTGAACACAGGCATTGCAGTGCTGTTTTGTTGCCTCCTGCGTGGTTTGTCTTTCACCAACCCTGGCAGCACATGCCAAGCATCAAGCCTCAAGCGCTGCACTCCTTTGACCAACCCTGGGTAGCGCGTCCGCAAGCGTTGAGCGCTGCGCTAGCGCTCCACTTCTGTTCATGCACCAGGCCGACCAGCTGTCCCTCCAAGCCAGAAAGGGCGAATTGTCCCAGGAGAAGGATGTTCTGCACTGACAGGCATGCCTCTTTGCCCCTCCATGTGCAGTACGTCGCGCTTGTTGTAACCACCAACTACGTCCAAGACGATCAGCCGGTGGTGCCGACCAGCTCTTGTCCTTGTTGGACGACCCCAGTGGGTGGGCAATGCGACGGCATCAAGATCCCCATCACCTTGGAGACGCTGCCCAATGGAAACAACACCGGCATTTCCTATCAACAGTGCATTGATCCTGCCAACTTTGACTTTTTGTAAGTGGTCCAGAGGTCTCTCCGATTTCTGCTTGCCTGTTTGGATCCATGTGCTGCATGACTGGAAATTGAATCAAACAATGCATCTGATAGTACGATGTGAATGCCTCTGTCAATTTTCTTTTATGCAACATGCAGTCGAAAATGCAAGTCGTCTTTGACTTTCGTCTTACTTGTCACAGGCAGCAACAATTTCCATCATGCTTTCTTCTCTTTGTCATCCCCTCTGTGCTCCTCATTGTCTGTACACTTAGGAAGCATGGGCCTAGAGGTATTCCGCACGCATGATGCTATGGTCCATCAAAAGCTCATTTAGTGTTACCAGTTGCTCAGCCGGTCGCTGTCCCTCACCCCTTCCCTACTGTATGCAGCCAAGGGAGGATGGCCTTCTCTTACTGCTGGCGCTACAAGTGCCTGCCCAACGAGTTTTCTTCCTCGGACTTCACCGCTACGGTGACGCAGCTGGACAAGTACAACATAGCTCGCATGCCCGGCAACGTTGTGTACAATGCCACACTGAAGGTGCTATACATTGATGTTGAATGGTGCCTTGTCTTTGCTCCTCTCAGTGCATGTACACGCGTAGTCTTTAATTCTTTAATTAAGCTTCATCATGCACGCAACCATCAGTTGAGATCTGGTGGATGCGTCAGTATGTACTGATAAACTTGGACCATATAGCTGTGACAAATAGGAAATTTTGGCAGTAACAGCGACTCCGCATACTATTAGATATAAGAGCCTTTTTGACTTGTTCTGAGCTTGCGTTCCAGTTATGGCCCTAACTTGCATTCTTTCTTTAATCACTGCTTCCGTGGACTTCGTGTAGTTTCATGGACAAATGCTACTAATAAGAATCAATTGGTTGAAGGGCGGAACGTTAGTGTTTCATTTTGCTGCAGTGAAATTGTCCATGTGAAGAACGAGGAAACATGGGGATCAAGGCAAACCTCTGAGTGTTAAAATGAACCATCTGACTTGTGCTCCTATTCCACTGCAGGCCGCTCCTGCAGTCAACACAGTGTGATTTCTTTCCACCGCAATTTCCAGCTGTTTATCTGTGCTCACTCCAGGAGTCAATATGGTGACCATGGTCTCCCTAAATAAAGACTGTCCATTTCCAAGATGTAATCCTGTGCTCGCTGTGCGCCCCTTGCAGGACACTCCAGGAGTCAACATGTTGCATCTTGTTTCCATCACAAAAGCTGCCCAGCTCCAAGCTGTTTATCTGTGCTCACGTGTGCTCTCCTTCTCTCCTTGCAGGCCACTTCAGGAGTCAACACAGTGCACTTTTTGTTTCTATTATAAAAGCTGCTTAGCTCCAAGATGTTATCTTTGCTTGCCTGTGCTCTCCTTGCAGGCCACTCCAGGAGTCACCATCTCCGTGCTGGGCCTTCCCAAAGACGACCAGTACCCTGTGGTTGAGTTTGGCCACAACAACACCCAGGGTGGCATTACCTATAAGGGCGGCGACTGGGTGACCACCAACATCACACTGCCTCCGCGCGGGCTGAGCAACCTCACTTTCGTGTACACGGTGCCCATGGGCTTCGACGACCTCAGTGCGGCGGTGAGTTGTATGCTACGGCTGGCTCACCTTGCTGTAAGTTTGATGCTGAGTGATGCTGATGTCAATGCTGAGCTCAGTACTGCGGCTAGCTCACACTGTACGCACACCACGCCAATATGTGTACGAGGCTTTGTGAGATGGCTTGGAGTGCTTGCGATGGATAGCTGCCATTGTTGTTGCTCTTGACGCGCTGTACAGGCCCTTCACTGCATCTTTCAAAGCAACTTGGAAGCGCCCACCAAGCACAGGCGCACTCACATCTCACACCTCCACCCCCTTGGACCCATGACTGTCCCGACTCCTGCTCCTTGGTCTGCTTGTTTCAGCAAGATTGTAGTATTTTTGAGCACTCCATGGCCTGAGCTTGGCTGAAACATCAGTTTGATACACAGCGGAAGTCCTGGTGTGCCTCGGACTGAAAGGCGACACAAGGCTGGCTGATCATTGGACATGCATTAGGGATGGCGTTTGACACGGCAGAGGTCCCAAAGCGCCGAGGTCTGGAAGTTGGCGTAAGACTGATTGATCATTGGACATGCGTCGTGAAATGCATGAGGGACCTGGATCGTGTAACGTACAGCCAAGGCTCCTCAGGGGCGCCTAGGTCTGAAAGTTGACGCAAGACTGATAAATCATTGGACATGCATGCAGGTCACAATGGACATCCGGCCAGACCAAGAGCTGCCAGCACAGCCGCCAGCTCCGCCAGGCACCATCTGCAGGTGAGGTACCCTCAGGGCCTAGCACAACGTGCTGGGGAGGCACCTCTGTGCAGGGAGCGCTCCATCCTTGGTGCTAGTCCTTTGCTATGTTTTGCCCATGCAGACAGTATGATTCCAAAAAAACAGCTGGCTGTGCGCTTTAGCATGTTTTTGCAACTGCACACGTATGCTTCAGGCGCGTGCCTGGCAGCAATGCCTGTGCTCACCAGTTGCACGCACACTCGAAACAGCAACCTACCTTTTTGACTGTTTGTGACACAAGCACACGAGCAAAGGGGCGCCAGCAGTCGTTTCGCACTTGCTTGTGCAGGTGACATGCTTGAAGCATGCGCCCATCAATGCTTTGTCCACCGAGTCCATGCACTCGCTGCTGTGCTTGTCACACTCCGAACGCCTTGTTGGTGCCCAGATCTCCCCCTGAGTGATGGCACGTGTGAGAGCGACTTCACGCTGCTCACCAGAGTGATGCGCGACGACACAGACATATGTCTGAAGCATGCTCCCACTGTTGTGCATTGTTACACTCTTGATGTTGTGTAGGTGCCCAGATCTTCCCCTGAGCGATGGCACTTGTGAGAGCGACTTCACGCTGCTCACCAGAGTGACACGCAATGACACAGACGGCAACCAGCTGGAGACAACCCTGTGCCTGCCAGTGCCTCAGTATGATATTTTCACGCAGACCTTCTGGTGCGTTTGGGTGCATGCTGTGGGTAAGGTGCTCATTCTAGGCTGCTTCCCGTTGTGATGTTTGCACCGTCGATGTTGCGCGCCAACGGATGTCGCGGGGATCTTCTTTTGGGTGATGGTCATTGAAGTGTTGCAGCAGAAGTGTTTGGGACAGCTTCAACCAAGATCAACCAATCTTGGGTGCATATCTTGCACTCTTCAGGCACCCAGTAGCATTTTTCTTGTGTCCTGGATTATAACATCATTCCATCTACTCGTCCATACCCTTCTATTTCCTGCTCCCTCTTTCCTCACAGAATGTCGCATGGCTTGGTCTTTAAATTTGCCATCTTGATTATGATGTGCAACATTCCTTGCTTGGATACCAGCTCCAGGCCCTGTGTGTATCACCCAATCTTTTCTTTGTAATCCTTGCGCCTTCTGCTCAACCACACATACGTGCTCACCCCTGATGCCCCTGAGCAGGTTCTCCACATGCTGGCGCTGGGGATGTTTAGAGGAAAGCTTCCGCTTGCCAGACCGAGACACCATCAAACCTTACACTATCACGTGAGTGTCTGACATCGCTAAGCATGCATAAACATGAATGACTAGGGAGGCAGCGGCTGCATTGTGTTTGGGGGTAGAATGACACAGCACACAAGGAGCAAACAGGTGGCAGGCATAAACAACAGATGCAGATGTGCCTTAGGTCAACATGTTTGAGCTGCCCAAACTGCGCTCAGTGGTAGCCGTTTACTCCAAGGCAAGCAACAAGATTCCAAGGGAAGCAATGATAACTTTTAACAAAATTTGGTTGCACTGACCATTCCGCAACGGTTTTGAACTGCCTATTTTGTGCTTGGGCAAAGTTCTTTCTCCAGAAACGCTTGTTTTACTTTAAATGCTTTGAAGCGTTCTTGCAACGGCTCCTGCAGCTTTAGATATTTGCTCTCCTGCTAAGGGCGCCTTGCTTTCCCATGCTCAACATAATTTGGTCTGCGCATGCCCACGTGCGCACCCACCCACATGCTCCTTTCCAAATCCACACACACACACACACACACACACACACACACACACACACACACACACACACACACACACACACGCGCGCACACACACACACACACACACGCATGTAAACACACACACGCTGCAGGGTCCCCAACATTGACCGCCTCAACCTCGACCGCATGCCCGGCGGCAATGCACAGTTTGAGCTCCGGAAGCCTCGGGAAGTTGATATCCGCGTCTGGGCGAGGTCACCAGATGGAGGCGAAGAGGTTGGGCCCTTCACTGAGGACAGCGCTGTGGAGCTGCCCAGCTCCATTGGCTCCTTCGACATCAGCTTGGACATCCCTGCGCAGTGAGTGCGGCCTCCTCTGTCCTTTCTCGTATGCCTCTGCGTTTGCCCCCTCACAAGCATGTGTGGAAAGCAGCATGTAATAGCAACGCTTCAGTTTGCCTAAAAGCAGGCCCCATCAGAGCCACAATTGCCAGCAGGTTCCCAGTGGACGTTCTGGCACTCAAGGCACGATGCAGGGTCTGTTGGCAAGCTTGCAATTGCAGCCACCAAATGCTCAGTCTGCACAAGGGCTGTTCATCTGACCTCATGAGGGCATGGGTGGACTGCAGCTTTGCTGTGTGACCCCCTGTTTTTGTGTTGCCTTAGAAAAGCGCCGAATGCATCGACCCTGCCCTCCATGTTCCTTTTGTTTGGCCTCTGTTTCTGTGTATCCGTATGCATGACCTCTGTTTCTGTATATCCGACCTCAGGCCGTGGGTGGACAACAACGCTGCCGCGGTGGTGATCACCCCCATCTTTGGCCCGATTCCTCCCCCTGCACCCATCAGCCCGCCCGTGCCGCCCGCTCCCCCCATCAGCGCCAACAACACGCGCAGGGTGAGTGTGTGTGTATGTGTGTGTGCTGCCAGGGATATCCAACTATTGCTCCAAAACCTGAAATTGGGCTAGGCTCCTCCAAGCAGCCCAAACAACACGTGCAGGATGAGTGTGCTGCCAGGGTTTCCAGCCGTTGCTCCAAAACCTGAAAACACCAACCCCCCCGGCCACCTGGAGACCCTGCGGACTTGGGCAACCTACCTGGGGATCTCATGGTCCTGGGCGACCCAGGGGCTTAGTATGTGCCACCGCAAGGATGATTGTCTTTGATAGAACAACTTCTTATGCCGACTGTTGGCGAGCCGGCCTGCAAGCCTTTCAAGCTCAAGCACTCCCCACATTCAAGGACAGCCGATTTTGGCTATGCTGTCAACTTCATATGTCACCGTGGGGTTATACAAAACTGCGGCTGTTGTCTATGTTGCTGCAGGTGGTGCTGTCAACCTCTGTGTTGGAAGATGTGGAGAGCCTGGAACAGTTGGAGCGCATCCTCAGGCGCAAGTCCGCTGCAATGGTTGCTGCCCTGACCGGCTACCAGTTAGCCCTGCCTGTGGGCTTCAGGGACTACTCGGTGGTGGGTGAAGTACACACGCACGCGCATGTGTGCATGCGTGCGCGCGCGTGTGTGTGTGTGTGTGCGTGTGTGTGTGTGTGTGCGTGCGTGTGTGCATTTGTGTGCATGTAACAATTTTGCACCCAATGGATGACAGCTTGACGATGCGCATGCATTGCCGCTGCAATGGACATACTAACAGATCAACACGTCAACCATACATAGAGCGTACACTAATACACGCGCACACAGTTGGAGGACTGCTCTGCCGGCTCCATTGAAGCAATGAGGGAACGGCTGGCTGCGATCCTGGGTGTGGACATTTCTGGGGTGTCCGTTTCCTGCCGATATATCGGCTCCAACACTGTGAGGAGAAGGAGAGGGCTACTGCAGGAGCGGACGCTGTTGCAAGGGGTGCGTGGATGACGCATTCCATACATGCATGCTCTTACATCTTTTCTAGGCGTTGCTGCTGCCGCTGCCCTGTCAAAGCTGCAGGAGGACAGGCATTGTTTGCTCGGTGCCATCTGTGCTGGACATGTCCTGCCTGGTTGCCTGCTACCTGTTGTTTATGTCATGCCCACACAATACATACATGCATACATGATCACACACACACACACACACACACACACACACACACACACACGTGCATGCGCAGGGCCTTCGCCAGCTGTGTGACGGACAAGCTCTGGACATGGGTGTGGAACTGGACTTGGACGTGGACAGCGTGCGGTCACGACCAGATGGCTTGGAAGGCGCCATCTCTGAATCCAGCGCCAAGATGCTGGAGCAGTTCGGGCAGGACACGTGCCTGGGCCAGGTATGGGCACATGCATGGGCCAAGTGTGCTCACCTGCATTGCTTACTGGTTGTGAGCAGCAATAACTCTCAGGTACCACTGGTGCTCCTGGTGTTTCAGAGGTTGTGGCTTCATGTGCTTCTCTCTCCATTTTTCTCTCTCACACACGTACGTGCGCACGCTATTTAGTGTCAGCTGCATGCAAATGCTGACCATGAGCTGTTGTTTAAATTAACTGATAGCTGCCTATTTTTGGTATGTCGTTTGAGAAAATGTGCCAAGGCATAAAAGGCCACCAAGGTCCGGCTGGGACGGCCCCAGCTGCTCCCAAACACCACTCACTTTCCGGCACCACTCACAAAAAAAATATGCAGGCAATTAAGGCCACCAAGGTCCGCCTGGAGCAGCCCAAGTTTGAGGCGCTCTCCACAGAAGCTCAGTGCGTGAGCCTGCGCCAATCGCTGTCCGTCCCTGACTTCAGTGTCATCAGCGAATGTGGGTGTGGGTGTCATCAGTGTTATCCGTGTCTGACTTCAGTGTCATCAGCCAATGTGGGTGTGGGTGTCATCAGTGTCAGCCAGTATGGGTGTGGGTGTCATGAGCCACATAGTTCCGCAGTCAAGAGTTTGTAGGGTTGGCCTACAACATAAAAGGCATTATGTTTCCAAATTTTTGTCGCTGCCTTTTAACAAGGAAAGCATGAGGTGTATGGCGTATGTTTGGGATTGGCCAACCCCATTCATGAAAGTGCAGATGCGTTTAAGTGCAGATGCGTGGCTCTCATGCGCATGTAGAGTGGTGGCCACAACACATCACGACAAATGGCACAATGCATCACGGCAAATGGCAAATGCAGACTACAGATGTTCCTGTGTGCTGCTTAGCTGGGCTCATGTGCGTGCCGTTCTTTGTGCAGCGTTTGAGGAGCAGCACATTGATGCTTTGTATGCAAGCATCCCTTTGTCGCTGCTGTAGAAGCATCGCTTGTGCCGCTGATTTATATGCAAGCATCGTTTGTGCCGCTGATTTATATGCAAGCATCACTTGTGCCGCTGATTCATATGCAAGTATCGCTTGTGCCGCTGATTCATATGCAAGCATCACTTGTGCCACAGCTTAATCTGCAAGCATCCATTTTGTGTACAAGACACAAGCACTGCTTTGCCCATGGGTGTCCACAAGCATCCCTTTCACAAGCACTCTTATGCTCGAGGTGTGCACAAGCATCCCTGTAACAAGCACACTTATGCCCATGGGTGTCCACTGGCATTCCTACCACAAGCCACGAGCACTCTCATGCCCGTCATGCGCACGTGCTTGCATGCAGTATGTGAGGAGCAGGACATTGAGCTGGAGGATCCAGACAACCCTGGTGGAACCCCCGGCGGGGACAGCGGCAGCGGCAGTGGCATGAATGATGATGATAAGGTCGCACTGGGCGTGGGTCTTGGTGTAGGCCTCGGTGAGTGCCTGGGTTTTTGATTTCAGTCGTTTTTTTTGCTTGCACTGAGCGTAGGCCTTGGTGTGGGGCAAGGGGAGGGCCTAGGTGACAATGTCCCTGGCCTAGGTGAGCTAGGCTGACGGCAGCAAGTGCGCTGAGTTGGAGGTTTGCTGCTGTTGTGGGCCCAGGTGAGCCAGGCTGACAGCAGCAGATACAGGGAGCAGCTTTTGGCTTGCTTTTTGCAAGCAATTCTATCCACGTTTAGTTCACGCTCAATGCAGCGAGTACATCAGCTCTTGGTTTCCTTGTTGCCGGTGTAAGAAGCCGTGAGCGTGCACTTCATACCTTACTTAAGCATTCAAACTGCAGAAACATTGTAGTAGGGTATCAGATGGGATATTGATCCTGTAGCCCCTGAAGTGGTTGCAGCCTGCTCCATGCAAGCCATCATGTCACGGCACACAGTGCTACGAACAATTCCCAATGGGCGCAAAGCAAAGCAAAGCGCAACAATAGGTATGCAGGCAAGCACCCAAACGCAAAGCAAAGCATAGCAAACCATGAAAGCAGATGCACAGGCGAGCACCCAAAAGCAAAGCTAGGCAAATTTCAAAATGAAAGCCACAAGCAAGCACCCAAAAGCAGAATAAAGCAAAGAACAGCGCAAAAAAAAGTGCACGAGCGAGCACCAAAAGCCGAGTAAAGCAAAGTGCAACAGTAGATGCACCGGCGAGCACCCAAGCATGCATGCACTCGTTAAGAAGGGTGACACTCTTGATTCTGCTCTCTTGACAGTGACTCACCACCGCCTGGATTGCAGGTGGAGGCTTGCTTCTGATTGTGGGAGTCCTGATTTTCTTTGGGATCCGCAACCGACGCGCCCTGGACAACATGCTGGTGCGTTCTTGGCTGCGTCAGATGTCTGTGCTATTCAACATCTTCATGAATATGCGCTCTTGATAAACCACAAAGAGAGAGAGAGAGAGAGAGAGAGAGAGAGAGAGAGAGGGAGAGGGAGAACATTGGATTGCTTCTGCTGAACTTGCTTCCAACCAAACTTGCATTGCTGGATGACATGGCAAACTTTATGTTATGGGCAATCCCACGGCAAACACGGCGTCCGTTTTGCTACAGGTGCTTTACTCTCGCAGCATACCCACCTGCACCAGTGCTCATTGGTAATAACACACTTGGAAGACTGGATGCCTGAAGGGCGCATGACTCTCATTGACAATAACACACTTGGAAGACTGGATGCCTGAAGGGCGCATGACTCTCATTGACAATAACACACTTGGAAGACTGGATGCCTGAAGGGCGCATGTCTCTCATTGACAATAACACACTTGGAAGACTGGATGCCTGAAGGGCGCATGATTCTCATTGACAATAACACACTTGGAAGACTGGATGCCTGAAGGGCGCATGATTTGAACAGTAATTCACACAAGCACATCCACACACACACACACACACACACACACACACACACACACACACACACACAAGGTGGCCCCTAACCAAGGTGGGCTAAGACCATTCAGGGGCAGCCCAGCACACTCACAAAGCTGGATCCTGAAAGAGCCAACATTGAGTTGTGATCTCAAACACATCTGTACATACAGGGTAAAAAGGTGTCCCCTAACCAGGGCGGGCTTAACATGTTCAGGGGCAGCCAAGCAGCCACATACCTCGAGGGTCAAGGCCCCAGAGCCTTGCCCTTAACTACACCTTCAGCAGCAGGCCGGCGGGGCATCGCAGTTGCGCCAGAGACTGGTGGGAATGGTAAGCTGTGTGTGTCATTTCAACTGCACCTTTAGCAGCGCGCCGGCAAGGCATTGCATTTGCGCCAGAGACTGTTAGAAATGGTCATGGCTTTGATTGATCTCGCAGGGCAACTACCACTGTTCAAAAATAGAGCAAGAGTTAAAGTGCCCGACAGCAAAACGTACACTTGCCCACCAGCAAGAATTACGCCGTCTATAAGTCTATAAGATAAGTCAGGACACAACATTTTATGTGCTGGACATGAGCATTGTAAGCATATGAAGAAACATGCTCAATCACTTATGCCTCCATGAATTTACTTTCTGACTTGAGGCAAAAGACGAAACTGGGGAATGAGCTAGACGTTGGTTGTTTGAGGTTGAGGAGTGCACATACCTGCTGATCATGTATCATAGAAGGTTGCCAAGGACAACTGCACATCAGAAGTGACCTTTATTTATCTCTTTTATTGCTCCGTTTTTGATATTGCCATGGGCTTTTCCGTCAGACATCCAAGCTCATGTTGCACTGTTAGTGTGCCCTCGCATTTTTTTGTGTAGGTTGAAGTTGTCCAGTGCAGATCTTGAGGTCTGTGATGCCTGATGGCGTCTACCTGTAGACGCACATCCAATTGTCTTGTCATTTTGGGGCCGTTCGTTTAAGCAACTCGTCTGAGCAACGAGCCCCTTCCATCCAGGCAGCAGAAAGGGCCAGAAGAAGGGCAAGACCACAGCACGTGTCAGACATCTCTGCACACTGCGATGTGCTTCAAGGGGCCTGTCGTGAGAGCCGAGAGAAAAACAAAAACTACCACCACGTTCTTGCCAGCTAGAAACTCAAAACCTCCAAAGGCGTTGGCACTGCAAAAGAGCTTGGCCCCCTCCTAGACATCGAGGAGTTAGGCGTCCACAAGTGGCTGGTTTTTGCTTTGGGTGCCTTTGCAGCAAAACCCGATGCAGCACCATGACAGGCTCACATGCACCCACAACGCACACTTGTACATGCATACAACGCACGCGTACACGCATTTTCACAAACAAACAAACAAACAAACAAACAAACAAACAAACAAACTAGCACGCGTGCAAACACACAACACACATAAGAACACACATGAGAACACACGAGAACACACGCGCACACACACTTGCACACACTTGCACACACACGTACATGCACAAACACACACACACACACACACACACACACACACACACGTACATGCACGAACACACACACACACACACGCACACACACACGCATTGCACTCATAATCCCATGCGCAGCAGACCGACCCCTTACGGTTGCGGAGCGCCTGATGAGGCAACAGGCTCGAGGCCCAGGGCTGAGCAAAAATGCCAGCAGGGCTACGAGCGCAGCCCCCAGCCACGCCAACAGCCGCGCCACAAGCGGGGCCCCGAGCCATGCCTCAAGCCGGGCTGCAAGCCCTGCCTCTTACAAAACCAACGGTACTGATGAGGAGGCAGAGCCTCGCCTCCCCCCGGTGCCACGCCCCTTCTTCCGCTCCCTTTTCCGCTCTCGTGACTCATCACCCAAGCCTGAGGGCCAGGCCACTGCTGAAGGATGTACGCAGCAGGTGGTGATCCCTGCAGCTTCAAGGCTCAGGTGCGCAACCCTTAGGGACAACTGTTGAATTTGGGATGACACAGAAAAGATGAGCATATGGCCACTGCCAAGGGATGTACGCAGCAGATGTGATCTCTGTTAAATTTCCAGTTACATGCATGTGCTGACCTGTGCAATGATCGCGTGCTGTCTGGCACTGCTTGCAGACCTGAGCGTTGGTCAAACCTTCCAAAGGAATTTCAGCTTGATAATGAAATGTCCTTTGGTACTGACGCTCAGCTGCCTAGCTGGTGTGCGTGAATGGCAGCTGAGTGATGTTGTGCTCTGTGCACTGCACCATGACGTCAGGCCTCACACCACAAATGTTGGCGCTCGGCCAGCTGGCATGGCCGCTTCAGGGAGGCTCTCAGCCCCCCCTGCGCGGCAGCACGACCGCCTTGTGTCCTGGGATGGGTCATCGGATGCATCATCAGATGCAGGAGGTGAGTCATGGGATTGGCCATCAGTAGTGATGGGCCATCAGAGAAGGCCATTAGATTGTGTAAGCAAGTGGGTTGTCAGGTGCATTGCCAAATGCAGGGGGTGAGTCGTGGGATGGGTCATCAGATTGTGAAGTCGAATCGTCCATCGGATTGTGCTTTGCCAACTGCAGGAGGTGGCGAGCAGTGGTGAGGTTGTGAGATTGAGTTGATGCTTTGTCAGATGCGTTTTCAGATGCAGGTGATGGTGAGTCCTGGGATGGGGCATCAGATGCATTTTCACATGCAGGGAGGTGGTCATTCTGGAAGACGTTCTACCCTTCAAAGACCATCATCTTGCTGTATGGTGCATGAAGGGGG